>ML102351.1:24048-55930 GCA_003697995.1 Taxidea taxus jeffersonii | reverse complement strand
TTAGTATAAATTTTAAGACATTTACTGAATACAAGGAGATGGATTAAGATTATATTAAATGTTGCCTTTACTGAAAATTTTTATAAGAATAAAAAGGGTTGGGGTGCCTGGGTGGCTCAGTGGGTTGGGCCTCTGCCTTCAGCTCAGGTCGTGATTTTTGGGGTCCTGGGATCAAGCCCTATGTTGGGCTCTCTGCTCAGCGGGGAGCCTGCTTCCCCCTCTCTCTCTGCCTGCTGCTCTGCCTACTTGTGATCTCTCTCTCTCTCTCTCTCTCAAATAAATAAATAAATAAAATCTTTTACAAAAAAGAATAAAAAGGGTTTTTTCAAAAGATGAGATTTTGGTTTGATTTTTACCTTACTGCTCAGTTATGTTTGTTTTTTAAATTAATTATATGATTTTAAAGGTCTGGAATACTTCTCTTTCAACTGGAATAGGTCTAAAATAAAAAACTGGTCAATTTCTATGAATGGACATAGCATACTTAAAATTATAGAACAATAATTTTTGTGATTACTCTTGTTAGAATGGAATATTCATTCTTTGGCTATTTATTATACATCTGTCAGGTACATACAGGTCCTATGAAGATGAGAGTGATGAATAAGTCTTGAAACCAACCTTCAGAGAATGTATAGTTTATTGGGTGGGAGATAAGGGGTGAATGTATAAAACTATAATAAAGCAAGGACAACTTTTAGTAAGTGCAAAAGGGGAGAGAGATAACTTGGAATGATCTGCATAGCTGTTAGGTATACTTGGCTTTAAAGAATGAATATTACTTAAACTGATAAAGGATGCACAGAGTCATTTGAGTTAAAAGAAATAGCGTGAATAAAGGTGCAGAAATGAAAAATTAGAAGGCATACAGAGGGAATGGCTAGTAGTAAATGGATGGAGCATGAAGTTCAGATAATAGTAATAAGATTGAAGTCTGGAGGAATAGTTTTAAGCTTAGAGCTAGATTGCAGAAGTGTTGAAAATAAAGTTAAGTAGTTTGGACTTAATTTGCAGAGCATTAGAGAACTTTTGATATCTTTTTTTTTTAGCATTTTTTAAAAGATTTTATTTATTTATTTGACAGAGATCACAAATAGGCAGAGAGTCAGGCAGAAAGAGAGAGAGGAGGAAGCAGGCTCCCTGCTGAGCAGAGAGCCCGATGCGGGCTCGATCTCAGGACCCTGGAATCATGACCTGAGCCAAAAGCAGAGGCTTTAACCCACTGAGCCACCCAGGCGCCCCGAACCTTTGATATCTTATATAGAATCAAGTGATCGTGAAGAAAGCTTCAATAGTAGGGTGAGTTATAGATGCATGAATCCTATAGATTAGGACTATTGTGGTAGTTATGAACAATTTAGTTAGGACCTAAGTTAAAATGATGAAGCAGCATTGTATCATCTTTAAGAATACAGGGTCTAAAAAAAAAAAGAAAAAGAATACAGGGTCTAGAATCAAAGTGCTCAGTTTCAAACCTAGTCCTGACCTTTATCAGCTCTGTGTCCTTGGTAGTTTACTAAACTAACTTCATAAAAAGGTGATAAATTATAGCAACTACCTTTTTGGGTCTTCACAATATTTATTTATTTATTTAAGATTTAGGTATTTATTTGAGAGAGAGAAAATGCAAGTGGGGGGAGGGCAGAGGGAGAAAATCCCCCAAGCAGACTCCCGGCTGAGCACAGAGCCCCATGCAAGGCTCCATGACCTGAGCCAAAACCAAGAGCTGGACACTGAACCAGCTGAGCCACCCAGGTGCTCTGAGTTGTTAAAACATTTAGATAAGATGATAACGTCTATAATTCTTAGACTGGTACAGTGTAAGTAATAAATATTATAAAATGCTTGCCATACTGATTATTTTAAGGAAGAAGAGATGGATAACTATAGTTTGAGCTTTACTATTGGAGGATCAGTCATAAGAAAGACCAGCTAGGAGAAGGTGATTTGGGGAGGAAGTACATGATTTTAGTTTAATATAGGTCAGTTTTGTTGTGCTAATGTGGCATCTAAGTGTAGATACGCAGCACACTTAGACTAGAGCTGCAGGGGAGAAGTCAATCTAAGGTATGTTACTCGTTTGTATTTTGTGTATTGCCAAAACTTTTAAATTTTAAAGCATGTGATGAACTTCAAAACCGTATTTGTGCCCTGTTAATAAGTTGACAGTAACAATGATCACATTACATGGTCTATTTTTTTTCACCTAAGCAAAAATAACTTATAAGCAGGATTCCAAAGAATCTCATGGACCCTAAGAGGAGGAGGTACAACCAGAACAAATAAGGAATATAGGATCATTTAGTAACATGGCTTCTCTCTAGTCTGACCTGCTGAGGCAGGATGATCTTGTCTTTATTATTTTCTCTGGACTTGGGTTCCATTTTCCTTTCTTAGTGCGGGCCAGCTTTCTCTATTGATCAGTTGAACATACTAGTCCCAGTCCCCCACATCTTTCCAGATCAAGAAATTTGATTATAAATCCCAATATTACAAATCCTTGTTTAGTGAAGGCATGAGTTAGGCACTCCATCCCTGGTGCAAGTAACTCTGACTAGTGGAATAGTAATTTAGCTACTACTTACCATTGAGACTAGATTTCTGCAGGGGCAGTTTGTTAATAGAGAAGATTATATAATTAGTTATTAAAATTAAGCTTTTAGATTTCACTTAAAAATATTCCATTTAGAAGTCTAGTACATTTTAATAGTCACTTTCAAGAGGACTTTTAATTAATGTTTGATAAAGTTCATTTAAGTTGAATAGACTAAATTTTTAAACAATAATATTTATGATTCAAGTTCCTTAAACAACATCAGTTATACATTTAATATATTTGATTTTCTTTTAAACAGCATTTCAGATGCTTAACTCACAAGATCCAAAGTACTTAATCTAGTAAATATAATAAACATATAGTGGTTTTCTACGTTCTCTGAAACATTTCCATATTTTTACAGGGTTAACAATATTTTTAAATACCTTTCAACAAAAAATCTAAAGTTTAAACACAATTTAATTAGAATCTGAAGGCCACTGTTACATCTTATATGCCAGTTGTGTTAAATATTTCAAATAGCAAGTGCTACAGAGTCTGGCCCAGTGAGTATAAAAACTATTCCTGAATTCAACAAAAAGTATCAGCGGCTTTGGGAATTGTTTCCAAACATTTTTTTAAAATTTATAATCACTAGAGATTTCATTTAGGAACTATAGAATTCAGTTTTGTTAAGAAACTGTTATGGTAAGAAACAAGGAATTTAGGCCCCAGCAAGTGGACTGGTTCACCGTGCTGGTATGCTGAGGACCAAGCTTTGTACTTCTGTAGTGAATTAACTACTTTAGTAATTACTAAATTAACTACTTTCGTTAATTCAGTATTAAATGAGAATAATGAGAATAATGCCAACCTTGGATGGTTTTGGTGAGAATTAAACTAAAAATATATGGGAATACCTTTAACACATGGTACCTTTTAACACATGGCAGCTACAACATCATCATTAACGTTTCTCTTCTAATTTTTTCATTACCTAAATAAAATACTAGATTGTACATTCTGTTAGAGCACAGACTGTATTTTTTGGTCATCATTATAACCACAATGCAATATATAGTACAATATATATAAAGGCAGCCTCAGTAAATATATATTGAGTGAATTAATACTGTATCCTTGCTTTACAGATGAACAGAGGCACAGATAGATTTTGACTTGTTGAAATGACACAAGTTGTTAGTGAAGCCAAGGCTGGGCTATAGATCTCCTGTCACCAAGTTTTTAGCATGAGTGATAAAAGTTTCTAAAACAAAAGAACTTTCTGTAAACAAATGGTAGCATAATTTGAATATGGCTATTCCATTTTCTAGAGAATCATTTCAGTTATAGCAAGTGTTATAACAAAAATGAGAGTGACAGTTATGACACAAAAACCAAATTATAGAAAAATAATCATTGAACTTGTATATGGATTTTTATAAAAGATAAAAAAACATTTTCTTTTATACTATTTGCTTTTTTTTTTATAGGGGCATTACTCTAGTGTGCCTTAATTGTGATTTCATAGCTGATGTTTCTGGCTTAGATAATATGGCCACACACTTAAGTCAACATGAAACTCATACTTGTCAAGTTGTATTAGAGAAAGGTATGTATATATAATTGTATTGCTTTGGATTTTTTATATTTATTCCAGTATTTTTGATCAGCCACAATATGAGCTCTTTACTAAATCGTTATTCTCACTCATCATATTTCATGTGCTCTTTTAAATATAAAACTTTTCTTCTAATTTCAGTTTCTGTTTGTATCCCAACTTCTGAACATCTTTCTGAGTAAGTTTAATTTTTAATTCAGTGCATTTTACTTTGGTGGATTTTCGCACTATTGCATTTTAAAATGTATCATTAAAAGAAATGAAAAATATTAAAGTATTTTGTTTTTTTTGTTTTTTTTAAAGCTGCTTGTTGAAATAGGTTCCTGCTCTTTGGAGCTCGTGACCTGGTGCAAGACAAGTTGGAATTTCCTAAGTTCAAAGTTCTGAGATGTTTTCTTACACAAAGGCAGTTAAGCAGCCAAGTTCATGACACTAGCTCTCATTATTCAGCAAATTTCAGCTTCAAATGGGACTAGATTCTTATTCCACCTTATCTTTGTGTCAGGTTGACATATCTTAACATATTTTTTTTATGGTTGTTTTTTTTTCCCCCCAGTTGGCTCTCTCCAAAAATAACTTTTGTTGCTATGGTCATTTCTTACTTTGCTTAAAATAATTTGTGTTTTTCTCTGCTGTACTTGCCTTCAGAATAATACATTCCAAATGATATGGCTGTTTGTCTAATTGTTTGTTTTGTCTGCTTTCTTAATTTCTTATAAGTCTTAAGTTTTTAGGCCAGATGATTGTCTTTTTCCTCATCCGTTGTCTGTCATTGTGCTATTTTTCTTATTTTTCAGATGCAGAGGCAGCCCAGAGATTTCAAAAAATGTCCAGGGTACACCTGGACAGTGTCCCCCTTCGATGGACACAACTGATGCCTGTTCTCTCTTTTCAAGGAATGTGAATAATTTGACTGTGGGACCTGCTCTAGGTTGTGGTCTCAAGAAATCAGATTTGGGGGAGACTCCCTTCCTTCATGGCTGGCCTCCTGTCAGGCTGATGATGATTTAACCAGAAATGGTTTCAAGCCCCACCAAATTGAGCACAACATCCCACTGGGGGCTTTGGCTCTTGATCTTAAGCTTGTGGGTCACTTGTGGCCAAGAAAACCCCATCAGATCAGTGCTTCAACATCCAAGTTGAAGTGTAGTCATTTTGGCTGCTGCCTTTTAATCTTCATCTAGCATGAATGCAGTCCAAGAAATACAAAAGCTCTGTGGTTGTTAGGAAACCATGGTTATTTTCATGTCCTTGGAACAACAGGTCTCTAAAATTATGTTCCAAATTGAAGTTATTTTTCTATCATTTAAAATATATTGCCCAGTACTAACCTTCCAGTTTTTTAGGAATACCAATTCTCAGATTTTTGAATTTAAAAAAATTTAATTTTGGTAACTTGGTTTTATGTTCTCCAAATTTACTGATGTCTATTTTATGATGTCTGTTTTTATATTCTTTTCTTTAAAACTGTTGTTTAGTGTTTGTTTTGTTAAGAACTCCAAGAAATTCTTTGGGATACTCTTCAGGTTCCCTTATAGCTGCCTATTTATAGTTTTTTATTTTGGCTATTGTTCAGACCATTCAACATTATTATATCCTCTGTCTTACTTTGGGATTATTATGATCAATATTATCTTAATAATTGTGGGTTTTAAAGTATAAAGAATTGGCAAAACCAATTCTTCTTCTTGCAGACCTTAAAGCAAGTTTTAAAGTCACATATTTGTACATCTGATACATAATAGCCACTTAATCATTAATGTAGTCTCTTTGGGTAAAGGTAACATTAAAAATTATGGGGGCCAATAATGTAGTTGTGAGATATATATATATATATATATACACACACATATACACACACACACACATATATATATATATCCTCATATGTATATTTTAAGAATCTGACATTTGTTTTAGTTACATTAAATATAGATCTACTAAACAGTTTTGATGCTATTAATTTCTTTTAATAAAAAATTGTATTGTTTAAGTGCCTCAGGAATTATTTACTCATAAAGAATTCATATGAAAGCTATAGGTTTATCATATAAATAGGAGGATTGCTTTAATTGTTTTCTGGAGGCCTTATTATTATTTGGCCTACAAACTGAAAGCTGTATCTACTTAATACACCTTATATTTTTTTCTCAAGAACAATTGAAAGGTCACTATACTATACCAATTTCTTGAATCTTAAAGACAAGCAAAATGCCTTTTGTGATCTTACCTGCTGTGAGGACAGGCAGGCTCTGAAAGTATGACTCAATTATGTTTTTTACTCTAAAATCAGAACTTTTTAAATTTTACTTTGAAAGAAATTTAAAGCCAGTTTAGATGACTACATATTTTGTAATGTGCTCTTTGCAAATAATAATCAAAAAAAGCTGAATCCACTAGTCTTAAATTTCCCAACTAATTATTACTGTAATTGAATGGTTTTCCAAAAGCTCCCAATGTGGCTTGTTTCTTAATAAGTGGACCTGGTGATATGCTAGTCTTTATTTCCTTATCTCTAGGATGTTTTGTCATTCACCCTCTTTCTACCCAATTTTAAAGAATATTTTAAAATTTTGCCCAGAAGCAACAACTTCTTTCCATTTGTAACAGAAGTTTTCTTTTTCATTTATAAATCCTTGCTCTACCTTGGTTAAAGCTCAAAAATATGATAAACTACACTCTTATTGAACTCCTACAGTATAGGAGTACTGGTTTGTGTTCTTTCCTAGGACTCTATTTTATAGTATTATCAAGTTCATTTTCTTAAATTTTAAACTCTTAAAGTTCTATCACATATAACTTCCTTATTAAGAAGTTGGTATAAATAAAACACTTAAGGTAGTTGGTACACAATTTGCTTGTAATAGGTAGTTGGTTGACTTTTAATTTGGTGCTGATGAGTTTTAGTTTGGGTCTGATCCCTCCTTTTTTTTTTTTAAGATTTTATTTATTTATTTGAGAGAGAGCAAGTAAGAGAGAACATGAGCGGGTAGAAGGTGAGAGGGAGAAGTAGACTACCTGCAGAGCTGGGAGCCTAATGCGGGACTAGATCGCAGAACTCTGGGATCATGACCTGAGCTGAAGGCAGTCACTTAACCCACTGAGCCACTCAGGTGCCTGGGTCTGATTCCCTCCTTACCATCAAGTTTATTTACCTGACCAGAAATTGTCATTTCATGCATGTGTGTTTTGGGTTACTGCCAAATAAAAAGTGAAGTTGGTTTTGTTTGAATCCATTGCCATTCTTAGAAAAAATGACTCCCAAACTATAGAGACTTAGGATTCTTGCCATGTTTTTGTCACATTTTGGCAAAACACCATGCTGCTTCAGGCCTCATTTATTTATTCAGTGATCTCTTGAACATCTACTTTGTGCCTAGCACCATTCTAGGTGCTAGAAAAATGGACCAAAACTCTCCTCCTTGAGCTCATGTTTTATTCAGTGCTGAAAGACAGACAATAAAAAGTAAATAAAACACACAGTATGTTAGATTGTGGTCAGAACTGTAGAGGAAAATAAAGTAGGGAAGGGGATTAAGGAGTACAGGCTGAGATTTGGGATGCTTCCATTTAAAACGTGGTAGTCAGAGAAGGCCTTACTGAGACATGACATCTGAGTAAAGACCTAAAGGAAGAACTGCAAGGAAGCTGGGTTGGCCACAAATGACTGAGCAAGAGAGAATAGTAGGAGATGGGGCCTGTGAGGTGATGTGGGCCATGTGTGAATTTGGCTTTTACTATGAGGTAAGAAGCCATTCATTAGAGGATTTTCAATAGTGAGTCTTGTATACCTCAGTAAAAACTACAGTCAAAAAAACCCATAAATAGAGAAGAGTGCTTATATTACTTTAGCCCCTGTCTTGAAAATGAACTACAGTAGACCAAGGGCAAAATCAGGGAGATTAGTTGGGGGGCTATTGTAATACTCTGGTGGGAGATGGCAGGGGGATTGATTAGGCTAGGCAGCTAGCAGTGTGGGTGATAGAGGTTTGATTTTTTATATATTTTGAATTTGTTGATAGTGTGAATGTGAAATAAGATAAAACGTTGAGAGCGACGTCATAGTTATTAATCTAAGCAAGTGGGAAAATGGCATTGATATTAATTGAGATGGGGAAGACTAGGAAGAATAAATGTGGAAGGGAAGATGAAGACTTTGGCTTGGGGCATGTTTCATTTGAGAGGCCTGTTAGACATCCAAATGGAGATGCCATAGTCATTCATTTATGTGAACTTAGGGGAATGTTCTAGGGTATAAATATCACTGAACATTTTTAAGTGTCATGGGAATGAATACAAGTAAAACCAGGGAAATGTAAATAAAATTGGTATATCACTGTCAATATTTTGGTTATGATTTTGCACTATACTTTTGTAAGATGTTATCATTGGGGGAAAATTGGACAAAAGGTGCATGGAGTCTCTATGTTATTTCTTACAGCTACATGGAATATAAAATGGTCCCCATTTTATTTAAACAAATGTTAAATTAAAAAAAGTCATGGGACTGTATGAGATTACCAAGGGACATAGTAGAACTAGAGAGAAGGTAAGGTCCACAGATTGAACTCTGGAGAATCTGACAAGAGGTTAGGGAGACCAAAAGTTACCAGCAGAGGAAACTAAGCAGGAGTGGCCAATGATGTAAAGGGAAAACCAGGGGAGTGATGGTGTCCTTTTTGTAAATTATGAGTGCAGACATGTTGTAGAGTTCTGGGATTCTTTATTCAATATTGGTTATACATACATGTTAAAATTTGTTCTTAGGAGATCAGTACAGAATGCCATATATCTGTATCTCTGGCAGCAGAAACTTAAAAAACTAAATGTCCACATTACTCCTCAGCACTTTTAACTTCCTACAAATACTCTCATAAAAGTAATTCTCTAATTCTCTTATATTTTTACAAAAGAAAGTAACTAGGTCATTGTTTCCCAAACTCTGAATTGTGGAACTAGTGTGTCTGTAATTTTTAAACTATCTGAGGGGAAAGGTTTCCATGGTCAAATAAATTTAGGAAATGCAAGTTAAAATTAAATTCTTTAGAATAGGATTTTTCCTGCTAGATGTGGCCTGTGATTATCAACAAGAATATTTATTTGACCCTGGAATGTTTTTTCTTTCAATACTTATTAACTTTCTGACATTAATTTTCATCAATTAGTATGTAGAATGCTGATCTAGAGGAAACATTCTTTGATTCTCCGAATTAGGGAATCAAAAGTGGTTGTGTAAGGTGTTAACTAAGATGGACTCCTATTAGACTTTCTTTCATATTTATGAATCTTTGTAAGGTAGAGTTTATAACTGGATGCTGACAATGTACATATATTTTTAGAAGTTACAGAAATAAAATGATACCCGCAATTTATAAAATCTGAGAAATACATAACAAGGACAGACCAGTTATTAGCATATTTTGCCTCTGAATATAGCAGCAAGGGTTTTTTGTGTTTTGTTTGTTTGTTTTTGGAGGGTATGGTTACCTTTCTTGATTTCACACTAAGATGTTTAAGATTCTCATATTTATTTATAGCTTCTCTTTGTTACTCCTTATGCTTAGTTCATCAGTATACCCACTTACTTTTCTTGAGACTATTGCTTTTTCCTGTCTTTTATTATCTGTTAAGGAGTTTCTTACATTGTAAAGTTTCTTTCTTGCTTAAACAGTGTCAGGAGATCTTCCTTTATACTAAGATAAGAGTTTTTATACCCAGCTCTTCATTAAACCCTTTCAGACTGCTAAAGGGACAGTGGTGGAACAGCACAGGCTCTACAGTTGATTGCTTAGTGTGGCGTTCCTATCCTGCTATTTACTAGGGTGTATGTGAGTTTGGGTAGGTTACCAGACATTCGTGCCCCATTCCTCATTTGTAAAACATAGATAACAGTACTTGCTCATAAAGCATTGAGGGAATTAAATGAATTAGTATATGCATAAAGTACTTAGAAAGTAGTTGGCACATAGGAAGTGCTATACACGTGTAAAGTTATCATTGTTACTACTGTTATATTACTACTCTTCATGATTTGATTTCTGCTTATATTTTATTCATGTTAGAATAAGTACAGTTTTCAATTGCAGTTTCCCATACCATTTCACAGATCACTTTTTTTTCTCTCTTTTTTAAAATTAACATGTAATGTATTATTAGCCCCAGGGGTACAGGTCAGTGAATTGCTAGGTTTACACACTTCACAGCACTCAACCATAGCACGTACCCTCCCCAGTGTCCATAACCCAACCAACCTCTCCCTACCCGCTATCCCCAGCAACCCTGTTTGTTTTGTGAGATTAAGAGTCTCTTATGGTTACACAGATCACTTTTGTTAACTTTCTTTTTCTAACCCAGTGTGTGTGTGTGTGTATGTGTGTGTGTGTTTGGAGTTACTATTGAAGCAAACATTAGATTTTTTGTTATCTAAAGCTCACCAAACTTCTGTTAGAGAATGTCTGTGAATGCTCCAATGTTCATTTTAGTCATAACTGTATTTTTCCCCTAATTATACTGCCTTATACTAACTGCAGTATGGTTCATCTCATATTTTCAGTCCACCTTTCTAGTTTTGAGGTCCTTCTGCAGCCTCACTCTAGTCATTTTGGTATTTGACGCCTGAAAGAGTTCACTCTCATCTGCAAACTGGGAGAAGCTACTGTGCATCTCCTTTTCTATGTCACTTCTTCTAATACAGGAACCTACTGTTTTTAATCCTCCACACTGAAAAATATCTGTACTACTGTGAAGTACGGTGTCGTGAAAGGAGTGCAGCTTTGGAATAAGGCAGTCCTAGGTTTAAATCCTAGTTGGGTGTCTATCCAGCTTGTTGAGCCTCAGCTTCCTCATCACTGAAAGGTCCGTAATTAAAGTCCGTGAGGGGTGGTTATAAGAAATAGAGATTAGGTATGGACATTAAATTAGTTAAATTATTAAATAATTGAAGGTATTTAGTTAAATAATTAAAATTACTTAGCATTGGCCTGACAAAAATTACTTAATAACTGCGTGTTGTTGCCATGGCTGCTCCAGCTACTGCTGCTGTCACTACTACTACTATGATGGCTCTTCCTATTCCTGCTCCAGCTGTTACTGCTATTACTGCTGTTAATACTGCAATTACCGCTACTACTGATGACAGAAGACCCTGGGAACGGCCTATCAGTGGCACCTTCTCATCACTGAGAGTTTTAATACAATCCATCTACACTGTAGTTATTTGAAATTTTGGCTTATAGTTCCCAGGTCACAAAGTCCATTCCTACAGACTGCTGCGTGGATGGCTGTTCACTTCAGGGCTTCAGTCACATGTGTCTGCTGTATTCTCCAGTGTCAGATCGAGTGTAGTTCTGACTCTTTTGATCTAGAGACTATGAAACAACACCCTTGTTCGAAACCAGGACATAATACTCTCTGTTGAGGAGGAAAACAATCCTTTTGAGCTTACAGAAACCCATTTTTAAAGAAAACTTTTAAAATTATTACCATGCATTCACTTTCTGACTAGTCAGTATTACTAGGCTTAAGGAAGTGTGTGATTCTGCCAATTAGCAGTACTAACGTGGCTATTCCTTTTGTAGACCTTTGAAATTATTTTAAAAATTGCTTTTCTCAGGTGTTATAATTCAATCATGGAATTGTACTTTTCTATTTGTTTCACCCTTATTTCTGTTTTCTTCTTCCTCTGCCTTCTCCAGTACATCTATCTGAGTATATTAATTTTAACAGAATATTTTAGTATATGTGCTGCCGAAGCGAGCACAATTTTAACAGAATAGAAGTAGAATTTTAGGTTTTGCAAGGTTTTTTTTCCCTTTTCCTTTTTTAAAAAAATTAAATTTTAGTTCACATACAGAGCAATATTGGTTTCACGAGTAGCATTGTGTGATTCATCACTCACATGCAACACCCAGTGCTCAAACAAGTGCCCTCCTTAATACCCATCACCCATCTAGCCCATCCCCCCACCCAACTCCCTCCATCAACCCTGTTTGTTATCTACTGTTAAGAGTCTTTTATGGTTTGTTTCTCTCTCCTTTTTTCCCTCTCTTCCCGTTTGTTCACTTGATTTCTTCCTTACATTCCACATATGAGTGAAATCATATGGTATTTGTCTTTTTTACTCATTCACTTAGCATAATACATTCTAGCTCCATCCACATTGTTGCAAATGGCAAGATTGTATTCTTTTTGATGGCTAGTAATATTCCATTATATATATGTCCATCTTCTTTATCCATTCATCAGCTGATGGACATTTGGGCTCTCTCCATAGTTTGGCTATTATTGATAATACTGCTATAAACATCAAGGTGCATGTACTTCATATCTGAATTTTTGTATCCTTTGGGTAAATACCTAGTAGTGCAATTGCTGGATCATAGGGTAGTGCTATTTTTAACTTTTTGAGGAACCTCCATACTGTTCTCCAGAATGGCTGCCCCAGGTTGCATTCCCACAAACAGTGTAAAAGGATTCCCCTTTCTCTGCATCCTTGCCAACACCTGGTGTTTCTTGTGTTGTTAACTTTAGCCATTCTGACAGGTGTGAGGTGATAGCTCATCTTGTTTTTGATTTGTATTTCCCTAATGATGAATAGTGTTGAGCAACTTTTCATGTATATGTTGGCCATCTGGATGTCTTCTTTGGAAAAATGTCTGTTCATGCCTTCTGCTCATTTCTTAACTGGATTATTTGCTTTTTTGGGTGTTGAATTTGATAAGTTCCTTACAGATTTTGGATACTAACCCTTTATCAGATACGACATTTACAAATATCTTGTCCCATTTTGTAGGCTGTCTTTTAGTTTTGTTGCTTCCTTCTCCATGCAGAGGTTTTTTATTTTGGTGAAGTTCCAGTAGTTTTATTTTTGCTTGCCTCTGGCAACGTGTCTAGTAAGAAATTGCTGCAGCAGGGGTCAAAGAGGTTGCTGCCTGTGTTCTCTAGGGGTTTTCTGGTTTCCTGTCTCACATGTAGGTCTTTCATCCGTCTTGAATTTGTTTTTGTGTATGGTGTAGCAAAGTGGTCCGGTTTCATTCTTCTGCGTGTTGCTGTCCAGTTTTCCCAACATTGTTTGTTGAAGAAACTTTTTTTCCATTGGATATTCTTTCCTGCTTTGTTGGAGATGAATTGACCATATAGTTGTGGGTCCATTTCCAGGTTTTCTCTTCTGTTCCATTGATCTGTGTGTCTGTTTTTATGCTAATACCATACTATCTTGATGACTAGAGCTTTCTTTGTAATATGGCTTGAAATCCGGAATTGTGATACCTCCAGCTTTTGTTTTCTTTTTCAAGATTCGTTTGTTTTTTCAGTATCTTTTGTGGTTCCATGCAAATTTTAGGATTGTTTGTTCTAGCTCTTTGAAAAATGCTATCAGTATTTTGATGGGAATTGCATTAAAGGTGTAGATTGCTTTGGGTAGTATAGACATTTTAACAATGTTTGTTTTTCCAATCCATGAGCATGAAATGTTTTTCCATTTCTTTGTGTCCTCTTCAACTTCTTTCATCACTGTTTTATAGTTTTCTGAATACAGATCTTTTTTTTTTTTAAAGATTTTATTTATTCATTCGACAGAGAGAGATCACAAGTAGGCAGAGAGGCAGGCAGAGAAAGAGAGAGAAGGAAGCCCGATGCGGGACTCTATCCCAGGACCCTGAGATCATGACCTGAGCAGACCGAAGGCAGAGGCTTAACCCACTGAGCCACCCAGGTGCCCTGAACACAGATCTTTTACCTCTTTAGTTAGGTTTATTCCTAGGTATCTTACTGGTGTTGATGCAATTGCCAAATGGGATAGATTTCTTTTTCTGATTTCTTATTGGTGTACAGATATGCAACAGTTTTGTATGGTAATTTTATATCCCACGGCTTGCTGAATTCATGTATTGAATCAAGGTCTAGCAATTTTTTGATGGAGTCTTTCACATTTTCTACAGTATCATGTTGTCTGCAAATAGTGAAAGTTTGACTTCTTCCTTGCTGATTTAGATGCCTTCTATTTCTTTTTGTTGTCTGATTGTTGAGGCTGAAACTTCTAGTACTATGTTAAATAGTAATGGTGAAAGTGGACATCCTTGTCTTGTTCCTGACTGTAAGGGGAAAGGCTTTCTGTTTTTCCCCACTGAAGATGATATTAGCTGTGGGATTTCATATAAGGCTTTTATGATGTTGAGGTATTTTCCATCTATCCCTACACAAAGTTAATTTTCTTTTTTTTTTTTTTAAAGATTTTATTTATTTATTTATTTGTCAGAGAGAGAGGGAGAGAGAGCGAGCGAGCACAGGCAGACAGAGTGGCAGGCAGAGGCAGAGGGAGAAGCAGGCTCCCTGCCAAGCAAGGAGCCTGATATGGGACTCGATCCCAGGACGCTGGGATCATGACCTGAGCCGAAGGCAGCTGCTTAACCAACTGAGCCACCCAGGCGTCCCCAAAGTTAATTTTCTTGACAGAAAGTTTAGGTTAGAAAGATATTTCCCTCTAACATACTATGAGTCCGTAGTAAATCCATAAAGTGTCAAACTTGGAAAACTGGGCTAATTAACCAGTTGTCTCTTTTATTGATTGAATCAAAATGTCCTGAAAACCACAATTTGAAGTGATTTTAAGAGTTGGTCTAGTTCTCTCAACTTACCTCCAAGTTTGTTCTTAGCAAAGTACAATGGGAGGACACTGACTGAAGTCAAAATATCAGTTCAAGACTCATCTCTCTTAATAATTTTATGTTCATATTACTTCAGTTTCTTCATTTCTGAAATGAAATTAAAAATAATTTTGGGGTGCACCTGGGTGGCTCAGTGGGTTAAAGCCTCTGCTTTCGGCTCATGTCATGATCCTAGGGTCCTGGGATCGAGCCCCCGCATGGGGGGGGGTCTCTGCTCAGCAGGGAGCCTGCTCCCCACCCCCCGCCTGCCTGTCTGTCTACTTGAAATTTCTGTCAAATAAATAAAAATCTTAAAAAAAAAAATCTTGGGACATCTGGGTGGCTCTCAGTTAAGCTTCCAACTTGAGCTCTACATACATGGGCATGGAGCCTGCTTAAGATTCCTTCTCTCCCTCTGCCCCTCCCCCACCAACTTGCATGCATGTGTGCTCTCTCTAATAATAATCTTTACACTATTGTTTAGAAGGTTTAAAAAAATGTAGAATATTTTACAAATAAAATTTTTTGTTATATTGTGTTAAATGCTCTTAATTTAAAGAGTACCAGGAAGAAATGAAAACAAAACTGACTTTCCTTGAAACTGAGTTCCTCTGTCTTATTTCAGAATGGCTAGAGTTTTATACTTAACACCAGCTGTAACTGCATAGGTCTTTAATAGTGTAATATAAATAACCCTTCCATATATCCCTTGACTCAGAACATTGATTCCTTGCCTTTTGTGTGCAAGGCTCCATATCAAGTGCTGGAAATGGAATATAAGACATGGTTCATGCCATCAGAGTAATTACAGAATAAGGCAGTCAGAATTGTAGGCACTGAATCCATATCTTCACAGGGCCCCACGGTACACTGATTTCACAATGAGTTAAACCACTAATACCATGTATATATTACATTGTGTGATTTTTGTGAAATACCAGTAGAGAACCTGGGCTTGTTCCCAGATTCTCTTGTTCATATATCATTCTAAACTATATCAGTAAGTCATTAATTATCTTTCATAACTGCAAGCAGTAAGTAAACTCTTAGAAGTAGAACGGCAACATTTTTAATAAGTTTTACATTTAAGAATACTATTTCTCCAAAAATGTTTACTTCCATTGAATACTATGATCTTTGAAGAATATGTAGTGAAGTCATTCCATTATTTCCCTGTGAAATTCTGAAATTATTTGAAGGAATTATTCATTCTGAACATAATCTAAGTTGGAGAATCTTAAGTATTCAAAATGGTCAGTGTCTTCATTTCATATATTTGATTTAGCAGGAAAAAAACCTGATCTCATCTGTGAGACACACAGAATTTATTTGGGGCTTGTTTCCTTCTCTAAACTAAAACAAAATTTTATTTGAGTATAGTTGACACACAAAGTTACATTAGTTTCAGATGTACAACATATGGTGATTCAGCTTCTCTGTATGTTATGCCGTGTTCACCAGAAGTGTAGCTGCCATCTGTCACCAGACAACATAATTGCAATATCATTGGCTGTATTCTTCATGCTGTGCCTTTTATTTCTATGACTTACTCCTTCAATAATTGGAAGCCTGGATCTCCCACTCCCCTTCACCCATTTTGCCCATTCCCCATCCCATTCCCCTCTAGCAACCATTAATTTGTTCTCTATATAGGTCTGATTCTGCTATTTGCTCATTTTTCTTTATTCATTTGTTTTTTAGATTCCACATATGAATGAAATCATACAGTATTTGTCTTTCTCTGACTTGTTTCATTTAGCCAAGTACCCTTTAGGTCCATCCATGTTGTCACAAGTAGTAAAATCTCATCCTTTATGGCTGTGTAGGATTCTATTGTTTGTGTGTGTGTGTGTGTGTGTGTGTCTATGTATAACCCCTTCATTATTCGTTCTATATTGGTGGATATTTGGTTTGCTTCCATATCTTTGCTGTTATAAATTATGCCCAATGAACATAGAGATACCTAGATCTTTTCAAATAATGTTTTTGTTTTCTTTGGGTAAATAGCCAGTGAAATTATTGGATCGTGTGGTAATTCTATTGAAGAACCTCCATACTGTTTTCCACAGTGTCTGTACCAATTTACATTCCCACCAACAGTGCACAAGGGTCTCTTTTTTCCTGTATATCAACACTTATTCTTTCTTCTCTTTTTGATTTTAGCCATTATGACAGGTGTTAAGTTGATATCTCATTGTGGTTTTGGTTTGCATTGCCCTGGTGGTGAGTGATATGGAATATCTTTTTATGTGACTGTTTGTCATCTGTATGTCTGCTTTGGAAAAATGTCTGTCTATTCAGGTTCTCTGCCCATTTTTTAATTGGATTATTTTGTTTGTGTGGAGTTGTAAGTTATTTATATATTTTAAATATTAATCTTTTGCCAGATACATCATTTGTAAATATTTTCTCCCATTCAGTAGGTTGCCTTTTTTGTTTTGTTGATAGTTTCCTTCACTTCAATAAAAAAGTTTTATTTTAATAGAGTCCCAGTTGTTTACTTTTGCTTTTGTTTCCCTTGCCAAAGGAGAGCTATCCAGAAAAGTACTGCAATGGCCAATGTCAGAGAAATTACTGCCTGTGTTCTCTTAAGGGTTTTATATGGTCTGGGGTCTCACACTTAGATCTTTTTTTTTTTTTAATTTAATAGGTAGAATTTTATGATTCATCAGTTGCATTATAATAACCAGTGCTCACTCCATCAAGTGCCCTCCTTAATGCCCATAACCCAATTATCCCTTCTCCCACCCAGCATCCCTGCATGCACCCCTCAGTTTGTCTCCTTGAGTTCAGCATCTCTTATGGTTTGCCTCCCTCTCAATTTTCATCTTATTTTATTTTTCCTTCACAGTTAGGTCTTTAATCCATTTTTAATTTATTTTCCTGTATGGTGTAAGAAGATGGTCCAGTTTCATTCTTTTGCATGTAGCTGTCCAGTTTTTCCAACACTGTTTATTGAAGAGACTGTCTTTTCCTCATTGAATATTCTTGTCTTCCTCTGTCATAGATTAATTGACCATATAAGCATGGGTTTATTTCTAGGCCATCTTTTCTAATCCATTAATTTATGTATCTGTTTTTGTACCAATACCATACCATTTTGGTTACTACAGCTTTGTAATAGGTCTTGCAGTCTGGAATTGTGATTACCTCCAGTTTTGTTCTTCTTTCTCAAGATAGCTTTGGCTCTTCATTCAAGGAGTTTGTGGTTCCCTTTTCTAAACTTTTGAAATCTAACTGATTTCAGAAATAATGGGAGATCATGCCCTTAGACTTGTCTCATCCTACCACAGGCATTAATATCTCAAACCAAATCTTGAGTAATTCTAAAATAGTTTTTCCTTTTCAAAGTGGATGCAACGTATTTGTCCCTGGTATATAATTGCAAGACAGTAGGTAGGAGCAGTGTGTCAAAATACGGTGGTTTCTGGCAGTTTGGACTTCTTTGATATCTGTTAAGCAGAGAATGATGGGAGACCCAGTGAAGTGGAAAGACAAATGAAACTTTAGTGTAGTTCTTCATTTAGGGCACACCGTGCCAACTCCTGCCAGGGATTCTAGGATTACTACCATTTTTTTCAGTCTTCTGGTCCTGATAGTATTTGCTTGTATATTATAAATTAAATATCCAGGGCTAATTCAGCATTGCCAACAAAATAACAAAATAGACCCCTAGTCTCGCATTAAATCTTCTGCCTCTACTGATGGTCTTATTTTTTCTGCTTCAGATTTCACACAAATATTTTGTTTCTCTTGATTCCTGTCTCTAGTTAGTTCTATCTAGAATGATTTTATACTCTATCTTGCCTAACTTTAGATCATACCTAGGTGTTCAGAAATGGGTAGATAATTTTGTATGAGACCAAATAGGGCTGGTCCTAACAGGAGTGGCCCTGCAATCAAAATTAATGGATTGTGTTTGGAAGTTGGGGGAAATACCACAGGAAAATCTCAAAATACGGGAGATATTTAAGTGGTAATAAGCTTTAAGGGCTGTGTGCTACACTCTGGAGTAGATTCTGGACAATAAGGTTGACTCCCAGCTCCACCATGTCAATAATAACAACTAACACTTACTGAGCACATGTAATGTGCCAGACACTCTTCTTCTAAGTGTTTTATATTTATTCATTCATTTAATTCTCACAAACTAATGAGATACACGCTGTTAAGAGTCCCAATTTATGGATATTAAGTCTACTGAGGTACAGATAAGTAATTTCTTCATGATCGTATAGCTTCCAGGTAGAGGGCCTCAATTTAAATTATAGCAGTCTGCTTCAGAGACCAAACTAATACATACTGTACTCTTTTGCTTCTCTGGTTGTATTTGTAGTTACAGATGTACTTCCTGCCTTGTTACGATTGGCTGAGGAACTAGATGGGACTGAGCTTCAGTGTGTTTTCACAGGAGATGAGGCAGCAACTGACAAACCTGTAGCATTGGGACCAGAATCTAGTTTCCCAGTCTTAGAGCAATAGGTCTATGATGTATGGGCAATAGGACATTTTCAGCAAACAATGGCATGGATTGGTCTATTCATAAGATTAATTTGGCAATGATACTCAGCATGTTTGAGAGTGGAAAACATCCAGAGGCAGAGAGATCAGTTAAGCTTTTTCACTTTTCCTGGCATGATTATAAGGGAGCCTGAATCACAGGAAAGGAATTGGCTGTGAAGAAATGCAGTGGAAATTTGAAGTAGAGCCGTCACTTTTAATCCTGGTTCTGTTACTTAATAGATTTATTACATCAGCATTGTTAGGCCTCAGATTTTTCTCATCTACAAGATGGGGGCAGTTGGCCAATCTCTTGGGACTCAAGTCTAATTCTAATATATTGTGATATTTCTAAATTGAATTGCTGATTGATTGAAATAAGTAGTAATACAAATGAGGGGTAAAGCTCTGTATGCTGACCCTGGGGTTCTCTGTTGAGAAGTGATGGTTGGAATTTTTCCTTAAGGGTGAGGATAATAAGACTGAGCAGGTCTGAGTGGTAAATATTTCTTTTAAATGTTCTTTTTCCAATTGGTACTTACATTCTATTGGTTTTACCTTGTTAATCGTCTCCCTAAACCTTCCTCTTCTCCACTGACACTGCTTCAACTTTACTTAAGACAGTCATTAACTATCTCTTCTCTGGGCTTCCTGAGTGGAGCTTACCCTCTTCTAATATTCCTCTTGGTCTTTCAGATGCACGTCATCATACTTTTCCTGTTAATTTAGCACAAACACTATATTCCGGCAATCAAGATCTTTCCTGAAGTTGCCCTTGCTATCTCTTCAGTTGCATATTTGACTACTCTCCTTTGTTCCCTACATTACAATCATATTAGACCACTCAGGTTCTCATAACACTGTTGTCTTGTTTCATAATTCTTTGCTTTTGCTCTGCCTTGAATCTCCTTCCCTTGCTTTGCTAATTCCTGCTCTTCCTGTAAAACCAAGTTTACTACAGTATATTCACTGCTTCCTTGCATCTTTCCCTTTTGTAGTGGCTCAGTCCTTTGAACAGCCATTCCATCGTATAGATGTTTCTCTCGTTGCTTTTATTTTAAAAAACACTTTTCACAATTCCATAAGCATTTGCTTCAACATGTTTTCTTGATTATGAACTCCTTGATAGGAGGGACTGTGTCTTAACTTTGGACTAGAACTCTTAGCATAGTACCTGTTGTATGTGCAACCCAGTAAGTGCTTAGCTCAGTTACCCTTTCGAAACAGGTATCTATTAACACCTCTCAAAACAAATGATCAGAAATGGTACACTAGATGTTTTACTATAATTTAGTAGTCTGATTATTACTATCTTAAATTTAATCTTGAGTGTCTTAAGTAGAAGATCTTAAGGAGTGATTGGCTTTCCTACTGGCTTATGCAACTTTTCAGCTTTTTTAGTATGCTTACAAATATTCTTAAATTGAGGATTACATTTTAAAAAATCAACACTGAATTTTGGGGCTTTTAATTGTTATTAGAAGGACAGAATATGGCCTGGCTAAAATGAATCTGAATGACTTTCCCTTTATAGCTTTTCTCTTTACCCCATGGTATGTGTATAGTATGAATGAAACCTCAAAAGAAACCTCAAAATAACACACTAATGTAGTTAACCCAGAATTATTTTACATGAGCCTTGGATTAGTTATGTGACTGCAGAAAAATCCAAGAAGGAATGTTTATTTTATATTAAACTTTACAGGGAAAGGATTGTCCTTTATCAGAAAGATCTATTTCAGCAGGTTCAAATACAGAAGAAAAGTAATTTACTTGCAATCTTGATCTGTAATCATTTTGAAATTGATCACCAATCTTTCTCTTCTCTTTACACTGAAATTTTTGTGTTTGTTTTAAATGTTGTACTACATTTTTCTATTAAAAAATTATTGCAACATTTACAGGTGAAAAGTATAATTATCTAAGAGCAGGTCTTTAGCTCAGAACTTTGAGCTTAGCAAATTTCACTGTCTTCTCCCAAGCAATTGAATATCTTAAATGATGACTATTTCAGCAGGTATCTTTAATGAATACGAATTACAGGTAAGAACACTTTTTTCTTTTCTAATAGTGGTAATGATATGATAGTAGTTGTGTTAAGATTTGTTCATCTTTTAGTTTTAATTTGTTAATCCTAAAATATGCTTTTGTAGTTACAAAAATGTAGTGCACATTTTAGTGATGAATTTTTAACTCAGTGAATTTTTTTCTCAGTGAAATTTTATATAGTGTACTTTTTGAATTTTTTAAATATTTGTTTCCTTAAATATTTCACTGGTTATTATAATTCTGTTCCATAAATAGAATACCAGTGTGGTTAAAGCCCCAAAATAAGATGGTATCATAGTCCTCTTAGTGCTAATTATTTCAATAACTTTTTTTGTTTTCATCTACCAGTTTCTTAAAGATGAAGAGTAATAAAAAAAAAACTCTGTCACTAGCCTGTTTTGCAGAGATAGTGAGAGGCCTTAGTTTCTCCAATTGAAGTATCAGCAGTAATGTTAACACCTGCTTAATAGCTTTCATTTTAATTGTTGCTTAAAATCAGTTTATTGGAACAGCCATATGTAAAAATGATTAGCATGATAATGTTTCTTTTGTAAGAATGTAAGGTTAATCTTTGATAATATTTTCAACCATAAACTGACAGAGAAATTCTCTTATAAAATATTTTTAAACTTCTTTTTGACCAGTTTGTTTGTTTTTCAAACTGAGTTTAAAATTTTTAACTGCTTAGAAATAAAAATCAGTTATAATATACAAATTTATTTCAAAACTTCATTACTCCTATGTCTACTTTCTGTTTCTTCACACTAGTTCTTCATGTTTTCATATGACTTTATACATGTTATTCTTAAGACTATCATTTTCCTGTATAAATCACTAAAGAGTAATGTAAAATTTCATCTTTATGAATGTTGTTCACAATTAAACATTTAAAAGAATTACAAAATCTTTAACCTCCAAAATGATTGACATTTATGAATTTTGTCACTATTTCTGCAAGTTTTATTCATCTAAATTTGTTTAGTTAGTTGTAAGTTATTGTAATTCATTATCAATATAATAAAAGAATGAAAAATGACACACTATTTTAAATTGTAATTTCATGTAATAACTAGAATATAGATAAGTAATTTTACACAAATTATTGTTAACATCTGATAAAGCATTAGAATCTATAGACCTATTTTTTTCAGCTTTCTCTCAGAGAATGGATAAAGAAGATTATCAACTCCATATTTCGACTAACCATGAGAGTAGCTTTTAGGGTAGTTGATGTTTCTATCCTACTTTAGGTCTTCATTTTTGTACATGAAATTTAAGTCAGTATAGTTGTTACTTATATTAAATATATTAATCTTTAAGCCTTCTTAAAGTAATGAATCACTTAACTATTAATGCATTTCAGATCAGGTAGGCACTTGACTTATGTAGATTAAAATTGAGTTTAATATATAATATCAGTAGATAGTATTTCGTTATCAGCAGTTTCTAAAAGATCTTTTGGGAAAACTAGGTTTTATATAGATTATTTTAAAGATGGCATATGCCTTTCTTAATGTTGTAGTAAGTTACAGTTTTTCTATTTTTAGAAACCAAGTTTTAAAAAATTGTAGTTAATATTTGAACTATGCTTATGAAGGCTCTTAAGAGACTGTATCCTTCAGAATTATAAATTATTTCTGTGATTTTGCTACCTTAATTGTAATAAATATCAAAATAGCATTATATTGAATTTCACAGTAGATAAAATTTCTCTTCTCTCACTTTTTAAGCCCCACAATAATAAATATTTATGCATATTATATATATTAAGCATACAACCTGCTTTTATTTTTTAAAGAGCAATTCTTTTTTTGAAATGGTTTTACTAATATGCCTTTTATTTATAATTGTATTTAACATAGAGAAAATTTCTTAAGTGCTCTTGTTTTTAGAAAAGAAGGAAATACATGCCTGTATTGATTTCTTTAGCACATTTATTGAATCTACTGTTTATTTTTCCCTTAATATTTATAAAGGTCATTTACAAATCTACATTAGTTTAAATTCACATCATAATTATTTTAAGCATGCAGAAAAGAACTGTTGCATATTTTCCAATGTAAATATAAAGTATTCAATACTTATTTTGTTTTTAAGATTAAAAAATGAAGCTCCCACTAAGGAACAAGAACCTGTGTCTGAGGTAATTTTGTTTTAACTGTACCTTAAAGGCTTGAATATTTGAAAATATTACTGGTTTAGTTTTTAAGACATTTCAATTCATTGTGTATAATAACAATTATTGGCGTGTTACCAGGCAAAAAAATAAGATTTGTTTTTTGTTGTCATTAGCTATAAAAATTTCTAACCTTAAGCAAAATTCTAAGGTGTTTCTGTTTTTATAAAAGCATCATATATTTCACTTGTCTGTTACTTAGTTCAACTAGTGAGTTAATGGAGATAAATTTATTATTTAAAAAATCCTGAAATCAATAAAATGTCAAATAGTTTACACACTGGAAAATTAATCTTTCCAGATGATTTTATTTCCTGGGCTGCCAGGAAATTTTAATACTTAAAATAGAAATATTTCAAGGGTACCATGTGGCTCTGTCAGTTAAGCATCTGACTCTTGGTTTCTGCTCAGGTCACAATCTCATGAGTCATGAAATTGAGCCCCTTGTAGAGTTCCTTGCTCAGCAGGGACTCTGCTTGAGATTCTCTCTGTCTGCCCCTCCCCCCACTGCACTCTTTCTCTCTTTAAAATAAATAAATCTTATTTAAAAAATATTTTGAATATATATTAAATGTGTTTTTACTATCTTAAACAGGCACTCTGAATAAAATACTTGGGGTTATCCTATAAATATTATTTACTGGGCAATCTAATGGTGTATTGTAGAAATAGTTTTGTTCAAGTACATGTTTTCTTGATATCAGTTTTTTTAATATTACAAAATATTCCATAACTCTGAGTATGCTGAAATGAGGCAGGTTCAGCATTTATCTTTTGAACAGCATTTCCATACTGAACAGTGAATAAGTGAAACCTAGGCAGAACTTAGCCACCTTCTTCCAAGCAGCTTTCTTCTACACCACAGAAAGTTTTCTTTTGTTTGAAAGGTTTTTAACTACAAATAAGTTTAAGAAATACAGGATTTTTTGGTTATATGATTATTCTTTTTATTTTAAAGGTTTTATTTATTTATTTGAGAGAAAATAAGAGCATGAGCAGGGGGAGGGTAGAAGGCCTGGGGAAGCAGATTCCCTGCTGAGCAGAGAGCCCGACCCAGGACTTGAAGCATGCCTCAATCCCAGAACCCTGGGATCATGACCTTTGCCAAAGGCAGACACTTAACTGACTGAGCCACCCAGGTGCCCCAGTTATATGATTATTTTTGAATGGATTTTGGTAGTTTGTGGTTTTTAATATTGAATTTATCTATATAGACTTGTACTATTCCCTTAATCTTTTAATGTCTTAAGGTCTGCAGTGATAATTCTCTCATTCATTCCTGATGTTAATAGTTTGTGGGTTCTTTTTTCCTGTGGTTGTCATATGTTTTACTTTTACATAGGTAATAAAGACAGAATATAGTGTTACTGTTTTTGCTTTAGATAGTTATTTTTTAGAGCAGTTAAAAATTTTGAAAAATAATTTTATATTCAACTTTCTTTTTACCATGTCCAGTGCTCTTTATTTCTTTGTTCGCTCTCCATTTCTGTCTAATATCACATTCCTTTTGCCTTAACAACTTCCTTTGCTATATTTTATGTTGCAGATCTATTGGTAATTAATTCTTCTATGCCTTTGTCATTTAAAAATATCTTTATTTTTCATTTTTGAAAGATATTTTTTGGTGAATGTAGAATTTTCTTTCAGCGGTTTAAAGAAGTCATTTTGTTTTTTCTTGGTTTGCATATTTTCTGACAAAATGTCTTACTGTGATTTTGATCTTTGTTTCCTGTATGTATATAATGTATTGAATTTTTTGGTTCCCCTCAAGATTTTATCTTTATCTATAGTTCTCATCAGTTTGGGCAAGATATATCTAAGTCTGGTTTGTTCATATTTTTACCTATATGTCTATCTATTTATTTATTTATTTGGGGTGTTTATCCTGATTGGTGTTCTCCGAGCTGTTCCGTATCTTCTACTTCTAGGATTCCAATTTCCTAAATACTATACCATTTGATGTTAACCCCTATTCTTAGATGCCCTGTTTTAGTCTCCACTGTATCCCCCACGTACTTTTTTTGAGTTTTATTTTGGGTAATTTCTGTCTGTTGACCTACCTTCAGTTTCACTGATTCATTTTTTTCATTTGTGTCAGATTTGCTGATGAGCCCATCAAAGGCATTTTTCATCCCTGTCATTGTGGTTGTTTTTTTTTTCCCCCTAGCATTTCCACTGATTCTTATAGTTTCTGACCCTCTGCTAAAATTACCATTCTGGTCACGCATGTTGTCCTTCTTTTTGCACCAAAACATTTAACATATTAATAATAGTAATTTAAAATTTTCTGTCTGATACTTCCAGTAGTGGAGTCATATCTGAGTCTGATTCTGCTGATTGCTTTGTCTCCTGACAGTCCATTTCCCCCCTTGAATTTTTGTGTTATATGATGTTTGGTTGAAAGCAAGAAATTATATGGAAGACTGAGATAAATAGTATTTGTATCTGAAAAGTGGACATACCATTTCTTATGTTAGGTCATTACTGTGGGATTTGATTTCACCTAGTGAGTTGATCTAAGTTTTGGCTTTCTTATTGCTATAGTTAACCCTCAGCATACTACCAGGTTCAATTCCTGTAGTATTTCTTTGTGCTGAGGGTGGGAGTTATGTTACTGGAGGATTTTTCCCTCAGGATTCTTGTTTCATACTCAGCTTTAGCTCTCCCTGTGGGACTGAGGCTAAAAGGGTGTGTCTTTCTCTATAAATATGCCCTTGCCTTTCTTCCATAAGTACTGTTGTTCCTTGTTATTTGGTGTTTGCTAGCCTGGAGGTGGGTGGTGGGGAGTGGGTGGTGGGAAGTGAGTGGGAACTAGTGTAGCCTCACTCTTAAGCTGGTTCTGTGTTTTGGGTCTTGAGAGTAGGATTTTTTCCTTCCATCCCCTAGTCAGTTAGTTCCTGTGCCCTAGGGGCAGTAGGGTTTGCCTCTCTTCTTTCCAAATATGTTAAGGCATAAACACTATGAATCCATAATTTCATCATATCATCTACTGACTCTTTTCTGATACATTCATACTTGATTAGAATAAATCATCAAACTCTTACTTTCCTTTGATTGTCCTGTTTCATCTGTGTCAAATGAAGCTGCCTTTCATACAAAAACCAAATTTCTTAAACTTATTTTTTGTAAAGAAAAAAATTTTACACTAAAAATTTAGCAGGCCATAAGTAGTTAAAGGAATGCCTTATTGAATGGAAGGCCACGCAGACCAATCTTGGTCCAGGTGTTTCTTTCAAGAATATATGTGATGTGGATAGTTCTTTGAATAGATGCAGGTACTTATTTTAGGTACACCTCTGATAAGATGGATAGCTTGAGTTAGTCTTCAAGATTTTGATCAGATGCAGTGTACTGGAATTGTTAGCATGCTCAGGTAAGATTTTCCTGGTATCACTCTTTTTTTCATTTCTATAGTTTTACATTTTCTCTTAAAATTAATTCCTTTCATATACTAGATTATAGTTGGAATCCATATGATGTAGTGGCTTCTAACATAGCTTTAGTTCTGCTGCTGTGTGTATTCTGTATACTGCAACAATCTGTTGCTATTGTTCCCTAACTAAATATATACCATGGATCTTCCCTTCCATTTTCAGGGTTAGTGGAATTTCATTATAACACAGGTAGGGATAATAGAGAGGAGTCAGATACGGATGCTTTTTTTTTTTTTTTTTTAGTTTTAATTTAAATTCCAGTTAGTTCCACATACAGTGCATTATTAGTTTCAGGTGTGTAAGATAGTGATTCAAGAAGTCTATATAACATCCAGAGCTCATCACAGCAAGTGCACTCCCTAATCCCCATCACCTATTTTACCCATCCCTCCGCCCACTTCCACTCTGATAACCATCACTTTGTTCTTTCTCATTAAGAATCCATTTCTTCGTTTGCTTCCCTCTTATTCCCCCACCTTTGGTCATTTCTTTTATTGACTAAATTCTACATATGAGTGAAATCATATGTTTGTTTTTCTTGGAATGATTTTGCTTAGCATAATACTCTCTAGCTCCATCCATATTATTGTAAATAGCAAGATTTCATTATTTTTCATGGCTGAGTAATATTTTATACTTATTTATATATATTATAAATATATAAATAATATATTAGAACAAATTATTATATAAATATATAAATGTGATATATATCTATATATCTGTAGCTATAGAAGATGTGAGAGAGATATATATCTCTCTCTCACATCTTCTTTATCCATTCATCAATGACATTTGGGCTGTTTGCATTATTTGGACTATAGATTATGCTGTTACAAACATCAGGGTGCACGTATCCCTTTGAATTTGAATTAGTATTTTGTATTCTTTGGGAGATACCTGGTAGTGCAGTTGCAGGATCAGAGGGTAGTTCTATTTTTAACTTTTCGAGGAACTTCCATACTGTTCTCCACAGGGGCTGCACCAGTTTGCATTCCCACCAGCAGTGCAAGAGGATTCCCCTTTCTCCATATGCTTGCCAACGGCTGTTGTTTCTTGTGTTGTTGATTTTAGCCATTCTGATAGGCCTGTGTGATATCTCATTGTAGTTTTGACTTGTATTTTCCTGTTGATGAGAGATTTTGAGTATCTTTTCATGTGTCTGCTGGCCATCTGTATGTCTTCTCTGGAAAAATGTCTATTCATGTCTTCTGCCCCTTTCTGAATTGGATTATTCATTTTTTGAGTGTTGAGTTTTATAAGTTCTTTAAACATTTTGGATACTAATCCTTTATCAGATATGTCATTTGTAAATATCTTCTTCCATTCCATAGGATGCCTTTTAGTTTTGTTGATTGTTTCCTTTGCTGTGCAGAAGGCTTTTATTTTGATGAAGTCCCAATAGTTTATTTTTCTTTTGTTTCCCTTGCATCAGGAGACATCTTTAGAAAGAAGTTGCTATAGCCAGTGTCAAAGAGATTTCTTCCCATGTTCTCCTCTAGGATTTTTATGGTTTCCTATCTCACATTTAGGTCTTTCATCCATTTTGAATTTATTTTTATATATGATTTAGGGTAGTCCAGTTTCATTCTTCTACTTCTTGCTGTCCAGCTTTCCCAACACAATTTGTTGAAGAGACTGTCTCTTTTATAGTGGCTATTCTTCTCTGCTTTGTTGAGGATTAATAGACCATATAGTTGTGGGTTCATTTCTTGGTTTTCTCTTCTCTTCCATTGATCTTTATGTCTGTTTTTGTACCAGTACCATACTGTTTTGATAACTACAGCTTGTGATGAAACTTGAAGTCCAGAATTGTGATACCTCCAGCTTTGCTTCTTTTTTAAAAGATAGTTTGGCTCTTTGGGGTCTTTTGTGGTTCCATACAAATTTTAGGATTGTTTGTTCTAACTTTCTGAAAAATGCTGTCAGTATTTTGATAGGGATTGCATTAAATGTGTAGATTGCTTTGGGTAATAAAGACATTTTTAAAATATTTGTTCTAATCCATAAGTGGCATGTCTTTCCATTTCTTTGTGTCATCTTCAGTTTCTTTCATTGGTGTTTTATAGTTTTCAGGGTACAGATGTTTTACCTCTTTCGTTAAGTTTATCCCTAGTTATGTTATTATATTTGGTGCAGTTGTAAGTGGGATTCATTACTTGTTTTGTCATTGTACTGGAGATTTTTCTCTGATCATTTTTTGCCTTTGTCATTTTTGGTCTTTCCCTTCCACTCAAAATGTCACCATTAGTATATCTTGCAGGGCTGGATTAGTGGTCACAATCTCCTGGAGTTTTTGTTTGTCCTAGACTCTCTGTTTCTATTTTGAATGATAGCCTTGCTGGATAGAGTATTCTTGGCTACAGATTTTTTGCATTCAGCACTTTGAGTACATCATGTCACTTCCTTCTGTTTTGTCAAGTTTCTGTTGAGAAATCTTCAGCTAGCCTTGTGGGTCTTCCTTTGTAAGTTAAGGACTTTTGTCTTGCTGCTTTTAAGATTTATTTTTCTTTATCACCATATTTGCAGATTTGATTACAGTATGTCTTGGTGTTGGCCTGCTCTTCTTTATTTTGATGGGAGTTCTCTGTGCTTCCTGGATGTGGATGTGTTTACTTTTCCGGATTTGGGAAGTTATCAGCTATTATTTCCTAAAATAAATTTTGCGCCCTCTTTTCTCTCTCTCCTTCTTTTGGGACTCCTATAATACTAACACTATTATGTTTGATGGAATCATTGAGTTCCCTGAGTCTATGCTCATGTCCCATAATTCTTTCTGTTTTTGTTCATCTTCATTATTTTCCATTATCTTGTCTTCTTTGTCACTAATTCATTCCACTGCTTCTCCTAACCTGCTGTTCTTTGCATCAACCCTGTTTCCAATCTCATTTATTATATTCTTCATCTCTGATTGATTCTAACTCTTATCAGTGTGGTAAGGGTCACCCTGATGTCTTCTATTCTTTTCTCAAGCCCAGTGAGTATCCTAGTGATTGTTGCTTTAAATTCTCCATAAAGCATATTATTTACATTGTTTCACTTAAATCTTTGGCCGTGGCCTTATCTTGTTCTTTGACTTGGGATAAATTCTTCTGTTAATGTTTATCTAATTCTCCTGTTATATAATTTTCTGTTGTTTGTAATCTTTGATGTTTTATATTTTTTATACAAATGTTTATGTACACCTATTTGATTTGTTAAATGTTTATTATGTCTAACTGTATTAATTAAAAATATACTGAAAATGTATACCAAAAATTTTTTTAAAGTATGGCATCTACAAAGTCAAGTGATGTATTGTTCAGAAGATGAAAAACACATGCAAAAATTTATCAGAATTATAGGGCACTGTAACAAGTTAGGTTGGAAAAACACAGTTTTCCAGCTACTGAAAGTTTGGAGTCTTTAACATTGACACTCTTAGAATTACTATGAAATTCAAAGTTAAAAACTTCTCTCTGGGGGCTCTTGGGTGGCTCAGTGGGTTAAAGCCTCTGCCTTCAGCTCAGGTCATGATCTCAGGGTCCTGGGATCAAGCCCCGCATCAGGCTTTCTGCTAGGCAGGGAGACTGCTTTCCCCTCTCTCTGCCTGCCTCTCTGCCTACTTGTGATCTCTGTCAAATAAATAAATAAATACAATATTTAAAAAAAACAAAAACAAAAACAAACCTTCTCTCTGAATTGTGAGGAAAAGATAAAATGATAAAATATTTCTCCCCAAAAATAATTATGCCAAATTTGTACCTTGCTCAACTTATAATCATAATTTAATATAAAAAATGTCTCATTTGTCAATTCAAATATGATTATCTTCTCTTTTACTGTTTTAGAAACGATATGTATTTTGGGAGTGGGGTAATTCAACAAGCAGATGGAAATTCTTGTCTATTCAAAAACAAATGAAAATCACATACAGATATAGGCATCAAGATTAAATGCACTTGAGACACTTTGCATACAAACTAAAGATATTTATCAAATATGAAAATATAGGGGCGCCTGGGTTGCTCAGTGGGTTAAGCCTCTGCCTTCGGCTCAGGTCATGGTCTCAGGGTCCTGGGATCAAGCCCTGCATCAGGCTCTCTGCTCAGCAGGGAGCCTGCTTCCCCCTCTCTCTCTGCCTGCCTCTCTAACTATTTGTGATCTCTTCTCTGTCAAAAAAAAAATAAATAAAATCTTAAAAAAATAAACTTAAAAAAATGAAAATAGGGGCACCTGGGTGGCTCAGTGGGTTAAAGCCTCTGCTTTCGGCTCGGGTCATGATCCCACGGTCCTGGGATTGAGCCCCATATCGGGCTCTCTGCTCAGCAGGAAGCCTGCTTCCCTTCCTCCTCTCTCTCTGCCTGCCTATCTGCCTACTTGTGATCTCTGTCTGTCAAATAAATAAACAAAATCTTAAAAAAAAAAAATGAAAATATATACTATCAAATGTCAGAATTATGTTGAACTCAAAAGTATCTCCATACAACTATATTAAATTTTTACACAAATTATCTGTATGGAGTGATATTTTGAACAAAGTAGCAAAAGTTAATAAAACTCTGCAGTCAGAAAAATGACCATAAATAAAGCTGTATGCTTAATAAAAATCCTGTCCCTTTGCTTATAAAAAATGAAAGAAAGTAATTTTAAAAATGTGTTCAGTGGGGCACCTGGGTGGCTCAGTGGGTTAAGCCTCTGCCTTCGGCTCAGGTCATGATCTCAGTGTCCTGGGATTGAGCCCCACATTGGGCTCTCTGCTCAGCAGAGAGCCTGCTCCCCCCTCTCCCCCCGCCTACTCGTGATACTTCTCTCTGTGTCAAATAAATAAATAAAATAAAATAAAAATGTGTTCAGTAAGGGGTGCCTGGGTGGCTCAGAGGGTTAAAGCCTCTGCCTTTAACTCAGATCATGATCCCAGGGTCCTGGGATCGAGCCCCGCAT
>ML102351.1:0-23648 GCA_003697995.1 Taxidea taxus jeffersonii | reverse complement strand
GGGCTCTCTGTTCAGCAAGGAGCCTGCTTCCACCTCTCTCTCTCTGCCTACTTGTGATCTCTGCCTGTCAAATAAATAAATAAATAAAATATTTTAAAATAAAATAAAAATGTGTTCAGTGAATACATAACTTGAGCAAGATGTAAATATTCACATGAATTTTGAAATTAGAATAATTTAGAAATGCGTGAATCAATGAGTGAGATACTGATGATTATAAGGAAAGTGCTTATTGAATCAACATTAAGATTATAAATGGGCTAACTTCATATTTGAAATATATATATGAAAAATTAAATGAAGTGTCTGCAGATTTTGAATTTTTAAGCCAGAAAAAAGTTATTTTCTATAAATGACATTGATTTACAAAAAGCAGCCACTGACTCTGTTCTTAGAGTTAAGAACAAGTTAAGTTCTATAGAAATTTCATGTAGAATAGATTATCACAGCATCAACAAATTATAATATTAAATAAAGAATTGTATTTTGGTCCTCTAAAACTGATTAGCAAGGTGTTAATCAAAATATTAAAATAATACCAGCCACAGTAGCATCCTGTAAAAGATGTTTCAGTAAGCTGAAGTTAGTTTTAAATTATTTAAAATCGTCACTCAGTCAAGAGAAATTGATAAACATGACAATTTCCTTATTTGAAAACAAGATGGGAAAAGAACTAGGTTTGAAGATATTGATGTGTTTGCTTCCTATAAAGCCAGTAAAATGAAATAATAAAATCTGGTTTTCGTAGAAATGTTGAAACTTAAATTACTTCTATGAGTTCAGTACACCTGCTTTTCACTTTTTCAACTGATGCTTTGAGGAAAAAAAGCATTCTGGGATTCTGGGAAAATGACAGAGTAGAAAGCACCAGGAATCTATCTTCCCACCGAGGCACCAGTTGTACGGGCAGAATCTGTCTGACGTAACGACAGTCACAGGTATTGCAGCTTTGGCTCCAGACCACTGTAACAAAGAAAATATTGCAATAAAGCAAGTCAAATGAATTTTTTATTTCCCAATGCATATAAAAGTTATGTTTACGCTGTACTATAATCTGTTAAGTATGTAATAACATTGCATCTAAAACAGCAATGTATATTACCTTTATTAAAATTACTCTGTTGCCAAAAAATGCTAACCATCATCAGAACTTTTATCAAGTAATAATATTTTTGCTTTTAAAGGGTCTTGCCTCCATGTTGATGGCTACTGGCTGATGAATAGAACTTTTTTCACAATTGGAGTCCATCCTATTAAATTCTGCCACTGCTTTATCAATTAAGTTGATGTAATATTCTGAATCTTTTGTTGTCATTTAAACAGTCTTTATAGCATCTTCACCAGGAGTAAAGTAGATTTCATCTAAAGAAATCACTTTTTTGTTCATCCATAAGAAGCAACTCTTCAACCATTAGTTTTGTCGTGAGATAGCAGCAATTCAGTCACATCTTCAGGCTCTACTTCAAATTCTGGTTCTCTTGCTATGTCCACCACACCTGCAGTTACTTCTTCCACCGAAGTCTTGAACCCCTCAGTCATTCATAGGGGTTGGAATCAACTTCTTCCAGACTCCCATTCATGTTGATATTTTGAACTCTTCCCATGAATCGTGGATGTTCTTAATGGCATCTAGAATGGTAAATCCTTTCCAGAAGGTTTTCAGTTGAGTTTGCACAGATCCATCAGAAGAGCAGCCATAATCTTATGAAATGTATTTTTAAAATAATAAGACTTGAAAGTCAATATTACTCCTTGGTCCAGGGCTATAGGATGGAAGCTGTGTTAATGGGCATGAAAACATCATTGATCTTACCATACATCTCCATCAGAACTCTTGGGTTACCAGGTACATTATCAATGAGCAGTAATATTTTGAAAGGAATCTTTTTTTTTTTCTTTTTTTTTCCTGAGCAGTAGGTCTCAACAGTGGGCTCAAAACATTTGGCAAACTATGTAGTAAACAGATAGGCTGTCATCCAGGCTTGGATGGCACCACGGTTGCCATAAATCTTCAACCTGTAAAATAAAATGCAGTATCTGTGATGTGCTTAAATAAAATGGAATATTCCTGTATTTTGGAATTCTAGAGTCTGTTGAATGCCTGCAACTTCCTGGGAAGACTTGGGCAGTATGTAGCAATTAATATCAGTCAGTGTAAGCATTCAGCACAGTAGCAGCTACCCATTCCCTACCCTCAGCCACATACCAGGCAGCTGTGCACATGTTCCTAGAGCAGCTTGCACACAGCTTAAGGGACCAGTGTGCCCAAAAAGGATACTGGCGGCCTCCCAATATTGAGGATCTGTGCTATTGTCACTAATAGATGCTTTTCACCACAGCATTCCACAGAAGTAGGCACATTGAGGCTACACCTCTCCTATTGCTGCATACCCCTTCCTTTATAACTGAAGTGACTTTCAGGAGATTTAAAAGATACAGTGCCCCTTTATTCCACTTAATTTTGTGCCTTTCCCCTTTTAGGAGCCTTACATTAAAGATTAGGACATTCAAAAACAATCACATATATAGGTTAAATTAGAAAGTGGTTGTACTTGCCCAGAGAAAAACTCAGACTAGACATGAGAAGACCTGAGGTTTACATCTCATGTTGATCGCAGGAACAGAGATAGCCTACAACAATCAAAAGAAACAATAACAGCAGACACTGGGAAGGGGATAATCTGATATCCAAAGTTACTACATTATTAGTTTCAAATGTCCAATGTTCAGCAAAATCACAAGACATACAAAGAAACAGGCAAGTGTGACCCATTCAAAGGAAAAAACTCGATAGCAACAGGTCCTGACAAAGACCTAATGGCAGATATACTACACAAAGACTTTAAAACAACTATTATAAAGATGCCCAATGAACAAAAGGTTATGTGGGGAAAGTCAAGAAAATAGTATGTTAACGAAATGAAAATATTAAAGGGAGAGAAGACCTGAAAAGAAACAAAAAAGACATCCTGAAAAGTACATTAATTGAAAATGAAAAATTCATTAGGGAGAGTCAAAGGCATTGCTGAGCAGACAGAAGAAAGAATTAGCAAACTTTGAAGGACAATGGAAAGTATTGAGTCTGAGGAACAGAGAAGAAAGATTGAGGAAAAGTGAACAGAGCCTCAGGCGGTTGGGGCCTAACATTAAGCAGACCACCATACATATTAAGGGAGTTCCAGAGAATATTTGACAGAGACAAAGACAAAGACATAAAGAAATAGTAACTGGAAACTTCCCAAATTCGATGAAACACAGAATGTAAACATCAAGAAGCACAATGAATTCCAAGTAAGATGATCAAAGACACCCACTGTGAGACACATTATAATCAAACTCTCAAAGGACAGAGAATCTTAAAGCAGCAAGAGAGAAGCAAATCATCACATCAGGGGGATCCTCCATGAGGTTATTAACAGAATTCTCATCAGAAACTTTGGAGACCAAAAGGCTGTGGACCAATATATTAAAAGTACTAAAAGGAAAAAATACTTAGTAATTTTATATGTGTTAAAACTACCTTCAAGGTACACCTGAGTGGCTCAGTTGGTTAAGTATCTGCCTTTGGCTCAGGTCATGATCCTGGGGTCCTGGGATCAAGTCCTCGAGTCCCACATGGGGCTCCCTGCTCAGCAGGGAGTCTGCTTCTCCCTCTGCTTGCCACTTCCCCTGCTTGTGCTTACTCTCTCTCTGTCTCCATCTGACAAATAAAATCTTAAAAAAAAAAACAAAAAAACAACTATCCTTCAAAAGTGAAATATTCTGACATAAAACCTAAGAGAGTTTGTGAACACTAGATCTTCCCTGCAAGAAAAGCTCAAGGGAGTCCTGTATGATGAAATGAAAGGACAGTACATGGTAACTCAAAGATATGAGGAGAAATAAATATCTCAATAAAGGTAAGTACATGGGAAATTATAAAAGCTAGTACTATTTTAACAATGCTTTTTAACTATTTTTTGTTTTCTCCATGAATTAAGAGATAAATGCATTAAAAGAAAAGATAGTAGTGTAAAAGCTAACATTACTATAACTTCAATTTCTAACTCCAAATCTTGTTTTCTACATAATTTAGGAAACTAATGCATTTAAAATAATTATTAGTGTGTATCTGGATACACAGTTTATAAAGATGTAATTTTGTGAGAACAGCCAAAAGGGGTGGGGATGGAGCTGTAAAGGAGCAGAGTTTTTATGTTATTGAATTTAAGCTGGTTTAAAATCAAATTAGAGGGTGACAACCTTAGAATATTAAATGTTATTCCCATGGTAACCACACAAAAAAATAACTTTACACAAAGGAAATGAAAAAAGAATTTAAACATTTCATCACAACTAAACAAACACAGTGGTGGAGGAAATGAGTACCAAAAAAGTTATATAAGGCATATTAAAAACACAATGACAGATATATGTCACTCCTTATCAGTAATTAATTTAAATGCAAATGAATTAAACTCTCCAGGTATAAGACAGATATTGGCAAAATGGATAAAAACACAGGATCCAACTGCATATAGTCTATAGGTGACTCACTTGAGATCTAAAGACACAAGTTAGGGATGCCAGGGTGGCTCAGTGGTTATGCTTCTGCCTTGCTCAGCGGGGAGCCTGCTTCTCTCTCTGCCTGCTGCTCGCCATGCTTGTGTGCACGCTTTCTCTCTCTCTTTCTCTGACAAGTAAATAAAGTCTTTAAAAAATAAAAAATAAAATAAAGACACAAGTTAAAATGAAGTGATGAAAAAGATATTCCAGGCAAATAATAATCAAAAGAGAACTTGGGTGTCTTTACTAATATCAGACAAAATAGACTAAATGAAAAAAGGTTACAAGAAAAAGAGGACAATATATATTAAAAGGTTCAATACAGCAAGAAGGTACAACAATTATAAATGACAAATCACCAAAATACATGAAGTGAAAACTGACAGAATTGAAGAACTGATGTTCCACAATAACAGTTGGAGTCTTCAATACCCCACTTAAAATAATGTATAGAACAATCAGACATAAGTAAGGAACTGGATAGAGGGCTTAATAAGCCAATTAAATTTAGTAGACATTTAGAGCTAGATTTAACTCTGCCCAGAAACAGCAGTTAGTCAAGAAAAAGAAACAAAAGGCAATCGAATTGGAAAAAAGTAAAATTATCCTGTTTATGTAAAAATCCAGAAGAATCCACAAAAAAGTCCCCTGTTAGAACAATAAATGAATTCAGCAAAGTAGTAGGATACAAAGTCAACACACAAAAATCAGTTGCATTTCTAAACACAAGGAACAGTCTGAAAAGGAAATTACAAAAATAATTCCATTTATAGTAGCATCAAAAAAATGAAATAGGAATTGATGAAAGACTTGTAAAATAAGACTATAAAACCTTACTGAAAGAAATTAAAAAAAACATAAGTGGAAACACAGCTTATGTTCACAGATTAGAAGACAATATTATTAAAATGTCCTTACCACCAAAAGTAATCTACAGATTTGGGGTGCCTGGGTGGCTCAGTGGGTTAAAGACTCTGCCTTCAGCTCAGGTCATGATCTTAGGGTCCTGGGATCGAGCCCCACATCAGGCTCTCTGCTCAGTGGGGAGCCTGCTTCCCTTCCTCTCTCTGCCTGCCTCTCTGCCTACTTGTGATTTCTGTCTGTCAAATAAATAAAATCTTTTTTAAAATCTACAGATTTATTGCAATCTGTACAAAAATCCCAAAGCCATTTTTAAAAATTTTTATAGAAATAGAAAATCGCATCCTAAAATTTATATAGAATCTCAAAGAACCTCAAAGAGCTAAAACAGTTTTGAAGAGAGCAAAACTGGAAGACTCACCCTGATTTCAGAACTTACTGCAAAGCTACAGAAATCAAAACAGTGTGGTATTGGCATAAAGACAAACACATAGACAGTGAGATGGAATAAAGAGCCCAGAAATAAGCTCACAGATATAGGCTGAAATTATTTTTGAAATGGAGGCTAAGACCAATGGAAAAAGGACAATCTTTTCAATAAACAGTGCTAGGAAAACTGGATATCCACATGCAGAAGAATGAAGTTGAAACCTTACCTAACACTATATACAAACATTAACTCAAACTGGATCAAGAACCTTAATATAAGACTGAAAACAGTAACATTCTTAGAAGAAAACAGAAGTTTCATGACATTGGATTTATTGATGATTTCTTGGTTACCACACCAAAGGCACAAGGAAATAAAAGACTGATTAGATTCATGAAAATTTTTAAATTTTGTACATCAAATGCACTATCCACAGAATAAAAAGGTAACCCACAAAAGGATGAAAATATTTGTTAATCATATATCTGATAAAGAGTTAATATCCAGAATAGAGAACTCTTAAAACTCAATGACAAAAAACAACCCGATTAATAAAATGGGTAAAGGACTTGGAACAGACTCTTCTCCATTGAAGATATATAAATAGCCACTAAGATGGAAATATATGCAATAACACTACTTATTAGAGAGATGCAAATAAAAACTACTATGAAATATCACCTCATACCTATTAGGATGCTACTATTAAAAAAAAAAAAGACATGTTGATGAAGATGTAGAAAAATCAGAAACTTTGTGTGCTGTTGGTGAGAATGTAAAATGATACAGCCACTTTGGAAAACAGTACCTCAAAAAACAGTTCCTCAATAGAAAAAATACATATGGTCCAGCAATTCCACTTCTGAGTATACCAAAAAGAATTGAAAACAGAGACTAAAGGAGATATTTGTACATCCATTTTCATAGCAGCATTATTCACAATAGCTGAGACATGGAAGTAAGCCAAGTAACCATCTATAGATGAGAGAATAGGCAAAATGTGGTATACACATACAATGGAATATTATTCAGCTTTGAAAAGAAAGGAAATTCTGCAGTATGCCACAATGTGGATAAGCCTTGAATACATTATGATAAATGAGTTAAATCAGTCACAAAAAAACATACTATATGATTCCCCTTATGTGAGGTACTTATAATAGTCAAAAGCATAATGGAGAGTATAATGGTAGTTGTCAGGGGCTGAGGGGAAAAGGAAAATGTGGGGTTAATTGTTTAAGTTTTACAAGATGAAAAAATTGGGATGGATGATGTTGATGGTTACACAATAATGTGAATGTATTTAATACCACTAAACTGTATGCTTAAAAGTGGTTTTGATGGTAAATTTTATGTGTATTTTGCCACAATTAAAAAAAAAACAAAAATGTGTATATAAGGGTTGTGTTTTTCCTTTTACCTCAGGTTCCAGTATGGCTTGACATAGCACTGATTTCAGCATAGTTACATCAAATCTTTTGAGATCTCATGATTTTTTTTCCTTTACTATGTCTTATTTTATTTTTATGGAGTTAAACTGACTCATTTGTTTAGTTTTCTATAACACTTAATGCTGTTTTTAAAATAATACTGCGATTTGTCTAATATTTGGAAATATTTTTTCCAAATGTTCATACACATCAAAAGAAATTGTTGGAAAATCTGAATCTCTCCTCTCAGATCTCCTTCAGTTTAAACTAGTTGTTCTGTAAGCCTGGTGCATAGTTTGTTGTATCAGGATTTTCCTCTGCTACTTTCTTGTGTTGGATATCCTATTTTCTAAACTAGGAGTTCCCTTTTGCTTGGTTTATTTCCTATTTTAATGAAACATGTTCTCTAACAACTCCCTCAGAAGGGGTGCATCTTTTCTGACTCATTGTGTATTTTAAACTATATTTACTTAAAGATAGTTTGGCTGAAGTACATAGAAATAATTTTTCCCATGCAGTTTTGAAAGTATTTAATAAGTCTGATACCATTCTTGCTCCAGTTTCTTTGCATTTTGGTTATTTTTTTTCTTCTGGCAACTTTAGTGATTATCTCTGTCTCTGGTATTTTGAAATTTCATAATATGTTCACCAATCATCGTTTTTCCGTTCATTATGATAAGCATTTAATAAGCCTTTGTAATTTGGATATATATGTTTGGGGCAAGTTTTCTTGTATTATTTCTTTGGCAAATTTTTACTTTTCTTTGTTCATTTTCTCTCTCTTTCTCTTCTCCTATTGATGTGACAATGTATTTCCTGCATTAACTACTCTAGTTGTATGGTATTTTCTTTCTTGCCTTCCTTCTTTTTTGTCATTTTCATTCAATCTTTAAAAAAAAATTCTAAACTTAATTTCTTATTTTAATTATCATATATTTAATTTTGAAGAGCTCTTTAATATTTTTATTCTTCCATTTTTCTCTTCATAATTTTTGTAATTGTTTAATGGATATAACATCTTATGCTTCTTTGGGGATATTAAATGTTTATTATATTTTTTCTTTTTGTCCCCAACAGTGTCTCCTAGCTCCTTTCTTTATTCCTATCTATTTTGATATTTCTGATGTTAAAGGATGTCTTTAGGTGTGCCTGGATCGCTCAGTCGGTTAAGCATCTGACTCTTGGTTTTAGCTCAGGTCATGATCTTGTGGTCATAAGATCAAGCCCCATGTCAGGCTCTGCGCTCAGAATCTGCTCCAGGTTCTCTCTTCCTCTCCTTCAGCTCACATTCTCTCTCTCTCTCTCACTCTCAAATAAATAAAACCTTTTATTTTTTAAAAAAGATTATATTTATTCACTTGACAGAGATCACAAGTAGGCAGAGAAGCAGGCAAAGAGAAGGGGAAGCATGCTCCCCACCGAGCAGAGAGCCCGAAGTGGGGCTTGATCCCAGGACCCCAGGATCACGACCCGAGCCGAAGGCAGAGGCCTTAACCCACTGAGCCACCCAGGCACCCCTAAATAAAACCTTTTAAAAAATAAAGGATGTCTTCAATGGTGTGGTGATCCTTGGCTGCCCATATTCTAGAGAGTAAAGCACTACTGAGTTCTTTGGGTACTTGTTGAATGGGGACAGGGCTTCCTTATATAGTCATAGAGGTTGTGCACTGCAGAACTCCAAAAGGTGCTATTTATATATACTCTGAAAAAGTATTAGATTTACCATATTAGAAATTAAAAATGTGAGATCTAAAAAAATATTGTAACTTAAAAATCAAACTAATAAACCTATATAGTTACATAAATAACATATTTTCTGAGAAATTACTATTTTCCAAAACACAAGAAACCTAGAACACTGATACCGTTTTGTACTTTTGTGTATCTTTGTAATGTCTAGTTAAGTAGAAGAAAATTGGATTCACATGTTTCTGCATTCAGTCTGTTGTGATATGTTGTTACTGTCGTCGAAATATATGAAGAATATCCAGCCTTACATAGTAGATCAACAATCTTTTCAAATAATTGTGATTTTTTTTGGATACTACATCAAAAATAGACAAGTTGAAGATTTCTTAAAGGTTTTTCACAATGTAGAATCTCATTCTTTATCACTGAGCTTTTTTTTTTTTTTTAAGAGTTACAGGTTCTTTTTAGCAACCTTTTTTTTTTTTTTTTAAAGATTTTATTTATTCATTTGTCAGAGAGAGAGAAGGAGCACAGGCAGACAGAGTGGCAGGCAGAGGCAGAGGGAGAAGCAGGCTCCCCACTGAGCAAGGAGCCTGATGGGACTCGATCCCAGGACGCTGGGATCATGACCTGAGCCGAAGGCGGCCGCTTAACCAACTGAGCCACCCAGGCGTCCCTATCACTGAGCTTTTTTAAAGCTTTGATACATTAAAATCTGTTGGTCTGTCTGAATCTTTTATTCATGCATGATTTTATAACATCATCGATTAGTCATTTGGAAAATACTGGTTCACTGAGTTACATAGATCTTGCAAGTGTTGACATCTTTTATGTATCATACCAAGTCATTGATATTAGGATAAATCTAATCAATGGTGAATACAAGTTTTCCTAAAATTTACCATTTGTTTGAATATTATTACTGGCAAAAAACACTGTCAGTTGTTTTCTTTGATGTGATAGGCTCACTTTGTCAATTTTCAAGAAAATATCTCCTAAATAAGTAAGTCTAAATATTCATAGTTTGACATTCATCCTTTAAAATAAAAATGATGTTCTGTGAAATAATTGTGCCGAAGTTCAGCTTGCAACTCAATCATAGACCTAAGTGTTCCAGTACACAATTACAGGGCTTACTGCATACTTCCTTTTTTATCACACAGAAAATTCAAAAGACATGAACTTAAAGATTGATATTTAATAAAGTGAATTTTACTGCTGGTGTTTGCCAGTGAAGAATACAGTGATTACTAGTATAGTTTGGTTTGATGCCACTGCCTTGATTCATGTTAAGATGCCAGCATGCCAGCATATTTACCCACTACTGCTTTTGTACCAAGAGTTTTAATTTCACTGCCTCCTAAAAGTGTCTTGGAGGCCCAAGGTATCTGTGAGATACACTTGAAGAACTGCTGCCATGGATTATAATGTGAAGGTTAGTTAATCCTCCTGAATTAGTGCTCTATACAATCTGCACAGTCTGTATGGGAATTGTTTAGACTTCACTATAAGAAAATCAGATGCTGGGCTGAATGTTTGGTGAGGAAGATACTTTCAAAGTCATTATGGGAAACCTTGTCTTCCTTGAGACTGATAATTTTCTCCAAAGAAGAATGTTCTAGATTCCAGCTGTTGGTAAAGAGTGATTCCTCTAGGTGCTGGCATTCTGGGTGCCAGGCAGGGGAAGAATTGTGGGGACATTAATTCAGTTTATGGACTTTGACTAAATTTTTCTGTTTTTTCCCAGTGCCTCATGGCTTCTGTTTGCCATTCCTGGTGTTCACAAGTCTAAATTGTCTCTAGTTCAGAAAGTTAACTTTTAGCCTCTGTGGTAGAGGCTGTTGTGTGAATGAGGGAAAGAGCATTGAATTTCTCAGTAGTCCTTGTGTTTCATTTTTTTATGTACTGGTCCAGATTGCTTCAGGTCTCTGGGAAAATTTTCTTCTCCTTGCACTCCCCTACTCAGATATTTAGTTGTAACTTCCTCCGTGTTGCAAAGTCAACTTCTCCAGCCACTTTCCATCTAAAAATTTGTTGACATCTCATTGACAGTTAGTATGCTTTAGTGTTTTCATGGTCTTTATGAATGAAAATGTTTTATGTCTTTGCCTCATTTTACCAGGGTTTTAGGGGGGGTAAAAAAAAATAAATGTATATGATTAATACACCATTATCAATTTCACAGTCCTCAGTCAGTTGCTGTACTAGTTAAGAGCTAGACCTAGATTTGGATCTTCACCATTTATTTTGGTTATTGCCTGGGGTTTTCTACTTAACCTACATAGTTATATTTCCTACTATAAAAATGGAATTGAGAGTGTCTAATATGAGGATTAAATGAGATAGTAAACCTCTTAACATACTACCTCATGCATCATATGTGCTTAATGATTGGTAATTACTATGAACTGTTAAGCTGGCCTCTGGCTCACTGAAGTTTTACTATGAAAAGCAGGTGTTATAACTGGATAACTGTTACATGACCTTGATTCAGAGATTTCTAGTATACTGAAATTCTTACAGATTTTTTTAAGAGTTTTAAAAATTCTGGTTTTAATTTTGAGAATTATTATATAGTACATACTTTAGATTAATAAACTTTTTTTCTATTTCTTTGCTATATTAGGTGCGCACTTAAGTTCCCTTAATCCAGAAAGTTTATAATTTAAGTTTAACCATGAATATTCTTAATCATTTCAGGAAATTGCAAGACCTAATATAGCTGAAAGAGAGACAGAAACATCAAATTCTGAAAGGTAAATATGAGGAAAAACTGAATGTCTTGAAATTAAACTACATAAAAAGCTGATATTTGAACTGTATTATTTTAGTTGACATTTGTTTGTTATTTTAGTTTAATTTTAAAAATTTTGAAATTTTAATACAATGTAAACATACTGTAGGTCCTTAATTTTGAAATCTTTTAAACATCCTTTAAACATCTTACAGTTGTTAAATTTTTAACTAGTAAATCTTTTTACTAGTAAATAAAATGTTAACAGATTTTAATTGCCCCTGTTAAATGAAAACAATTACAGGATCCTACAAGTTACAAAATGGGGACAATATTTGCAAAGAGATAATCTTAAAATCTTTTTTTGCTAAAGTATTTTCAGAAGCTTCATAAAGCTTACTTCTGTGGTGGGATCTTAACAGAAAAGTTTCAAACTTCAGGGATTGGCTTTAATAAATTTAATGCTCTGATCAACACTAAAGACCACAAGACATTTTTTCTTCTTTCAATATTTTATTTAAATTCAAATTAGTTAACAAGTAACGTAGTTAAAGTTTCAGGGGTAGAATTTAGAAATTCATCACTAGCATATATCATCCAGTGCTATTCATAACAAGTGCTCTCCTTAATGCCATTACCTATTTCTACCTCCCTCCATCAACCCTCGGTTTTTTCCCTGTAGTTAAGTCTCTTATGGTTTGCCTCCCTCTCTGTTTTTATCTTATTTTTAGAAGCTTTCTTAGCCTTGTCGATTTTTGCTATTCTAATTGGGTTAAGGTGGTATCTCAGTGTGGTTTTGATTTGAATTTCCTTGATGGCTAATGATGGTGAACATTTTTTCATGTGTCTGTTAGCCATTTGTATGTCTTCTTTGGAGAGGTGTCTTCTCTGTCTTCTGCCCATTTCTTGACTTAATTTTTTGTTTTTTGGTTGTTGAGTTTGAGAAGTTCTTTATAGATCTTGAATATCAGCCCTTTGTCTATAGTGTCGTTTGCAAATATCTTCTCCCATTCTTTGGGTTGCCTCTTTGTTTTCTTAACTATTTCCTTTGCTGTACAGAAGCTTTTTATCTTGATGAAGTCCCAAAAGTTCATTTTCACTTTTGTTTCCCTTGTCTTTGGAGACGTGTCTTGAATGAAGTTGTTGTGGCTGATGTCAAAGAGGTTACTCCCTAAGTTCTCCTCCAGGATTTTGATGGATTCCTATCTCACATTGAGGTCATTCATCCATTTTTATCTTTGTGTATATGTAAGAGAATGGTCTAGTTTCATTCTTCTCTATATAGCTGTCCAATTTTCCCAGCACCATTTATTGAAGAGACTTTTTCCCCATTGGATATTTTTTCCTGCTTTGTCAAAGATTAGTTGGCCATAGAGTTGAGGGTTCCTCTCTGGGCTGTCTGTTCTGTTCCATTGGTCTGTGTGTCTGTTTTTGTACCATGCTGTCTTGTTGATCACAGCTTTGTGATATAGCTTGAAATCCGGCAGCATCCCCCAGTTTTGTTTTTCTTTTTCAACATTTCCTTGGTGATTCAGGGTCTTTTCTGGTTCCATACAAATTTTAGGATTGTTTGTTCCAGCATTTTGAAAAATGCCATTGGTATTTTGATTGGAATGACGTTGAAAGTATAGATTGCTCTGGACAGGATAGACATTTTAACAATGTCTATTCTTTTGATCCATGAGCATGGAATGTTTTTTTATCTTTTTGTGTCTTCTTCAGTTTCTTTCCTGAGTGTTTTGTAGTTCCTAGTGTATAGATCCTTTACCTCTTTGTTTAAGTTTATTCCAAGGTATCTTACGGATAAAGAAGATGTGGTCCCATATGCACAATGGAATATTACTCAGCCATCAGAAAGGATGAATACCCAACTTTTGCATCAACATGGATGGGACTAGAGGAGATTATGCTAAGTGAAATAAGTCAAACAGAGAAAGTCAATTATATGGTTTCACTTATTTGTGGAACATAAGGAATAGCATGGAGGACAGTAGGAGAAGGAAGGGAAAAATGAAGGAGGAAAGTTGGAGTGGGAGATGAACCATGAGAGACTTTGGACTCTGGGAAAAAAACTGAGGGTTTTAGAAGGGACGGAGGGGGGTGGGTGAGCCTGGTGATGGGTATTAAGGAGGGCACGGATTGCATGGAGCACTGGGTGTTACACGCAAAAAATCTTGGAGTACTACATTAAAAACTAATGGTGTACCATATGGTGACTAACATAACATAATAATAAAAAAAAGAATGAATATTTTTAAAAAGAGCTTTCTTAGCAAAAGAGAATCTAACATTCTAATTAGAACTTAATTCCAATAAAGATAATTTTATTTTGTCTTTTAAATTAAGTAATCTCCGCATGTCTGCTTTTATGTGGTGTATCTTATATATAGTTATATATTGTCAGGTGTAGGGTGCTTGTTATCTGAATGAGGTTGATTAATCTATTGCCCCTGAAAAGAAAATTATGGAATAAGGCCTTATGAAGTTGTCTCTTAGACTTTACTAGAAAAATGATCTAGTCCTTTCTTCACCTAGAATTTAGGGATGGGACAGTGGTTAACAAAAATTCAATGAAGGAGTTAGAAAAAGCAGACTAATCACTTCTCTATAATTTAACATTTTCTGTAAATTGTAGTTAGTCCAATAAGGTCTGAATAAAAGTAATAATTATATAAATTTAAATGAGGAAAATATTGTAATTGTTTGTAGATGGTATAATTGACCTATAAGATCCAAGAAAATCAGCTAAGAATGAAGTTAATGAGAGTATTAATTAAGGTAGCTTAGTATAAAAATCTGAATGTTACAGTATGCCAATAACATGTGGTTACAAAATATAATGGACAAAGGAGTTAATTCACAATAACAAAAATGAGAAATGTACAGGATCTAAATGAAGAAAAATGAAAACTTACCTGTGACAGAAAATAACTAATTATTAACTAATGCATGATAGGCCATTTTCCCAAATTAATTTATAGGTTTAGTAATGAATATTTAGTTAAAAAATCCTAATGGGATTTGGTTTGGAAACCAGTGATGTTTCAAGGAAGTTTCATATTTTTTTATTTACTACCATAATTTATTAAATCATTGGTCTCTTGTTAGATATTTGGTTGTTTCTGTATTCACTTTTTTTTTTTAAGATTTTTCTCATTGAGAGAGCAAGCAAGAGAACAAGCCAGGGAGAGTGGCAGTCAGAGGGAGCGACAGATTCCTGGCTGAGCAGGGAGCCCACCTGGGGCTTGATCCCAGGAGCTAGGGATCATAACCTGAGCCCAAGGCAGACACTTAATCAACTGAGCCACTCAGGCACCCCTCTGTATTTGCTATTTAAACATTGTTTTTATGAGCATTCTTGTACAAATGTCTGTTATATTTTACACTGTTAAACTTAGGGAAAAAAGTAGTGGATAGTAGGTGATTTGCTGTATTAAATAGTAAAATATATTGTTAATCTGTAATTGGTAAGACTAAGTGGTATTCGCGCAAGAACAGTCCAAAGACAGATCAGAACAAAATAAACAGCAGACTTATTTAACTTATATAAATGTAAGTTAGTAAATAATAAATGACCATTTGATAATGTTGCTTTGATATTTTGTCCGTTCATTCAGAAAAAGTCCAAATTCCAGGTAGACTAATAGAAGAGATAAGATATCTGTAATCCTTAAATTTATTTTGGGTAAAATAAGTATTGTAACATCTAGATAAGGAGCTGGAGATTCTCTTTAAAGTCTTCTGTTTCTAATGTTTTATGATGCACTGTATACTTTCTGTTAACATGCTAGGACAGTAGGGAACACACAGACACACTCATATACACAAAAATATTTATGTACACACATATTTATATATGTATGCACTTGTATATTTAGATATATTTTTCAGGCATGCGTTTATATTTTTTAAGTAAAACTTAAAAATTAGAGAAATTTTTATGAATACATATTTGACCTTGCATAGGGAAAGACATTTTAAGACGATATATAAATCATTTAAAAAATTGGTTTTTTCTCAAATATATTCACTTCTTATTTAAAGTACTCAATACAGATTAATAAAAATGTTTAAATTTTAACTAAAGACAAGCAGTGGTGTGAATAGATAAAAGGAATGATTACCAGGACTAAACCAGTTTTGATAGATTCCCTAGGTCTCCTTTTAACATGCGTCTCTGGAGTTTCTCACTCTCTTGCCTAAGAAAATGGCCACTCCTAAATCCTCAATTCTAACATGGCAAGGACTTGGGACCTGCAATATTCTTTTCCTTTTTGGCAAATGTACCTAGATCTTTTTTTTTTTTTTCTTAGAGCATGTCTTTATTTTGATAGTGTTCAAATGCATTGTGTTCTGAAGAAATACATAACAAATGGCTTTATTTTTTCAGTAAACAAGATAAAGCTTCAGAGGAAGAAAAAAATGGATGTGATACAAATTCATTTGAAGGCTCATTAGCAACAAAAAGTGAAGAAAGCCTAACAATTTCAAATAAGGAAAATGATACCTGTCTCGAAGACCAAAAGACTGGGTTAAAGAATATCTTCAGTCATGATTCAAATATTGATGCAGATAAAGTAGAAAATGAAAAACAAATAGAGCACATTTGTCAGAAAACAGAGTTGAAGATGTGTCAAAGTTCAGGAAACATAATTTCATGTGATCAGATTGAAGATTCCAACTCCAGTGAAGCTAGGTTTTCTTCGAAGAATATTAAGGATTTGCGGTTAACATCTGGTGATGTTAGCATTGACCAGTTTTTGAGAAAAAGAGATGAACCTGAATCTGTTAGTTCTGATGTTAGTGAGCAAGGCAGTACTCATTTAGAACCTTTGACTCCATCAGAGGTACTTGAGTATGAAGCCACAGAGATTCTTCAGAAAGGTAGTGGTGATCCTTCAGCCAAGACTGATGAAGTAGAGTCTGATCAAACTGACAGTGTTCCTGGAGAAAATAGTCCTAGCACAACACAGACAACAGTAGACCTGGATGAAAAAGAAAGAAGTTGAAATTTATTAGTCATTCTAAGTTTAGTGTACCAACGGTAAGAACATTTGGAACAGTGCTATCAGGTGAGCTCAGTGGTGCTGTTTTAGAGTTCAGAAAGAGAAAAATGTGAAGGAAGTAATTTATATACACTTTACCTGTATGTTCAACCCAGATTCTTAAATCAATTCACTGATAATAGCATGATTTCTATGGATTTCCAGGAAGCCCTTAACACATTAACAGGATTTTAGTGAAAGTTACATTTGCAATGGAAAATTCTCATTTAACAGTTTGTGAGAAGAACTTTGTGGCCAGTATGAATTGATTATTAGAATATTAATTATAATAATAAAGTTCTTGAAACTTACATCAGTCCTAAGCTAAAAGTTCTTACTACCTATGGATCCTTTTCAGTTAACTTAAAGGAAGAGATTTGGAAACATACCTTTTGGGAATAATTTATTAAAAATAATGGCTGATAGGCATTGTTAATGAAGGCTCCATTTTAAGTATGATGCTGGCAAATGGAGCATACTTCGAGTGCTAAATTAATTGATCTAATGAGAATTTGGATGAATGTAAAATTAATTTTGGATTTAATATAACATTCCAGACTGTCAGAAGCATGTAAACAGAATATTTGAATCTGTGTACCTCCATACAAGTGTTAGCCTGCCAGGCTGTAAGCTTACCTTAATTAAACTTTCAGTGAAAGTGAAATTATTAAGATATAAATTTATATTTGTGCTTTTTGTCAGTGTGTAAGCTGTGCAGAAATCCTTGATGTGCTAGTTATATAAAATAGAAACCCGTTGTTCAAACTCCTGTAGCTGTTATGCTTTTAATATTGTTTTAATGATCTTTAGAAATAGACCCATAAAATGGTCTGGAAACCAAACCAAAGTGTGGTATAATGTAGATATTGTAAAGCAGTAAACTGAAAACATGTCCTGGCTTATGCCATGTTTAAGTGACTTTTTCTTTAATTGTAAAATAGAAACTTCAAATGGGACCTAAAGCAGTGATGTAAAAACTTGGTTTGGGATATTTAGCCTAATTTATCCATATCCTATTTTATCCATAAAATGGCTGCTAAATTGATTTTTCAGTTTTTTTATCATCTAGAAAATAATAGATATAGAAATAAATAATATGAATAACAGTAGTTTGCTTTAAAGTACTAAAAAATTTTTATTTAAAATGCTACATTTTTACTTCTTAAAATGTGCTTTGAATTATTAAATTTTGTTTCACTGAATGTTAAATGTTTTAAACGGCTATTAAAATTCTGCTGTATATAGTAGTTTTTGAGTAAATATTTGCAATAAAAATCTGTCCCTGAATAATTTTATTTTTCAGAAAACTGCTTGAGTCGGATTACCTTTGGCGCCTTTAGAAATTGTATACTTGTTCAAGGAAATTTCATGTTAAATTTAGCGGTAGGATTTCATTCTGTATTCTTTGTATTCTTTAATTGATGCATGATTTATTTTAAATTAGGACTTAAGTACAGGGGATAATACTGTTAATGTTTGCAGAGAATAGATTTACTTTAAAAATTCTTTTACTTCAAGAGAAATATAATTTACTATTATAGTTTTCTATCTGTTCAGCAAATTAAAGAGGCTAAATAAGCAAAATATATTATTAACTTAGTTTCTTGAAAAGTTGTTCTTGGAGGGCCAAATATTTTCATCTTTTCTCCTACCAAGAAAAGATAGGGAGAGAAGGATGTTAGCTGTTACATTTCATCTTGTTGAAACATAAATCTATAGCAGACAAGATTTTTGGAGTAATTTAAATCTTAGGAAGAGCAAAGAATAGAAGAAAGTCTATGTAAAGACCATTTTCTGGATCTTATTTAATTAGTTCCTAAACCTATCACCTAATGCTACAAAACTCTAGATCACTGTGCCAAGATAAGTCTCTAAGTGACACTGTTATCCCTTTGAGCTTTGGGTAGTTCCTTCTGCTGTGGCTCTATATACTTTTAGAGTACTGGTATTCAAAGTAGCTAATCAATGAGCTGTTTATACCTATCCACTATGAGAAGAGGAACTGTACCAGACTGTAAGTCCTTCATTGAGAAAGTCTGGAAATGAAAACAAAAGTGTAGTTGAAATAACCATTGTACTTGGTTAACATAATTGGTTTATGTTCTCCCACCATCTCATCTTGTTTCCATTCAGGAACAAACAGTTCTGGTGTGCAAATCAAACCTTTGAGTAGCAATGCTTTTTAGTTCAGTGATCAGCGAACTTTTTCTGTGTAGGGCCAGATAGTAAATAATTGTGGGCCATGTGGTCACAATTATTCAACTCTTCCTTATAGATTGAAAGCAGCTGTAGATGCAATGTAAATGATAGTCTGCTTGTGTTCCAATAAAACTTTTTTTTACAAAACAAGAATGTTTGGCCAATGGATTGTGGTTTGCCTGTGCCTGCTTTAGAGTGCTTAGACTACCTTAATACAACAGTGAGAGCCAATGATGCACTCTAGTGACTGCCTAAGAACTACCTACTAAGGTGCCTTACTGTATTATAGTTCCCTGTTTCCTGACAATAAAATCATGGTTGATTCTAAGTGCAGTTCAGTGACACTATGAAGCATTATATTCATTTTGTGGGGTATACTTTTAATTTACATTGAAACTCTGAATGCCATCTTTATTGTGTTATTTCTTCCCCTTTGCTTCTCTCCAGTGTTTTAGGGAGGAAATTAGATTTTTTTTCATCCCATAACAATTTTTAAGAACTATCTAAACTTTGTAAAAGGAACTGACAAGATACAAGTCACCCTGTTTTAGCTATAAGTAAAAAGATAGGGAAACCAAATATCTAAGCAATTATTTGCTTAAGGTTACAAAGGTTACAAAGCTAAGATTTAAATGAAATTTGACCTGATTCTGTTTTCTCCCATATCTATAGTTATATTGAATGTCTGTTTTTAAAATAAATTAACTTTTTGCAAATAACCCTCCCATTGATGGTACTAATTATAGTGTTATTTAGTCATATGGTGATTATATACATTTGGAATGGAGGACTTATTAACCTAAAGAAAAGGACCTACTGATCTCTTTTTTTTTTTTTTTTTTTAAAGATTTTATTTATTTATTTGATAGACAGAGATCACACAAGTAGGCAGAGAGACAGGCAGAGAGGGGAGGGGAGAAGCAGGCTCCTTGCCGAGCAGAGAGCCCGATGCGGGACTCGATCCCAGGACGCTGGGATCATGACCTGAGCCGAAGGCAGCGGCTTAACCCACTGAGCCACCCGGGCGTCCCCTACTGATCTCTTTTATGAATAGGATTTAAGGAATTTTATCCCAGGAGGGAAGAGTTATTAATATATTACTAATAGGAAAGATAGCAAGTAATTTAAAGGTATACTTTGTATAATTATAGAAGTTTTAACATCATCAAATATTTATAGATTTCTGTAATGTCATATTTTTGTTTATGGTTGACATGATCATTTTTTGTTCCATCGAAATTATTATTCCAAAACCACTCCCTTGTGCTAACTTCAATGAAGGAGGACTTTTATTGTATGTAGACACTAAAGAAGGATTGCAAATATTTCATTTTTACTAGATTACTTTCACACTAAGACTTGTTCTTTCAGCTAAGACATGAATCATTAGACTTACATATTTCTAAGTATTAAAAGAGAGAAACAGTTATTTTTAAAGTATTTTTTAAAATGAGATATGAAATGAGATTTTTTAAAAATGAGAAACCTGCAGATATGCCAGGTCCATGTAGACAAAATAAATAGTCAAGTAGATTTTTAAAGTTATGGCAATGTTTAATTTTCAGCTCAAAAGCTATAAATAAAAAGATACTTGACTAGAATCATCTTGTAAAGAATTAAATACATCTTTAGTAACAAATGTAACATCATATAAGGATAAGGTATCCTGAGAAATTACTTTTACAGATAAGTAAAGGTAACTTTTGATTGCTTTTTAAAAGTATTATTAAATCACTTTCATTATTTAAAACAATATACTAAAAATAAGTTAGTCTTCATTGATGACATACTGTGTGATGAGTGATGACACACTTCATCATTATGAAGATTATTGAACTAAGCTATAAATGAAGCCATAGCTACAATGTTAATGGCCTGGATAATTGCAGGTCACAGAAGTTACCTTGGATTTTGGTTTCCAGAAAATACCCCAAGTACATCCGGGGTCGTTTGGCTTTTCCAAAAACAGAACAGAAAAATTGACTGCATTACTCACCCAATCCAACCACTTTTTAAAAATGAATTTCCCCCCTATCAAATATTAAAGTAAAATTTGCCATTTGTGGAGAACTTGGGAGAATTTAAACTAAAAGTTTTACATTTTTTAAATATTTCCAGTCCTCACCCACTGCCTTAAAAACATGACTTTAATTGTTCTCTTCAGGGCCTAGCAAACTCTGACCCATAGTTGGTCACCTGCTTTTATAAACAAAATTGTATTAGAATACAGCCATATCATTTGCTTACATATTGCCTGTTGTAGCTTTTGCACTGAAACAGCACAGTTGTACAAAACAGAAACCATATAGCTCCTAAGCCTAAAGCTTAAACCTGGCACTTTAAGAAAAAGTTTGCCAGCACCTGCCCTATATTTTTATATAGATATATCATAATTTTATAACCATTCTTTTATTTTTGCTATTATAAACATGACAGAGAAGCTCTCAGTTCATAACTTTTGTTGTTATTACCTGTACTAGAATTCTAAGTGCAATATTAGATTGAAGAGTATTCAGTTTTTACATTGAAAAAATACTAATGCTTAACTTTAATTATCTCCCCAAAGTGGTTATGGGCACCCTCTTGTTCCAGCATGAGCTTTGAGTTAAGAGTTTATTTGCCTTGATTTTTTTTCTTTGGCTCTTCAAACAAAGTCATTTTTGTGTTTTTTGTAACCTAGTGTGGTTTTCATTCGTGCTATTCACCAAATATTTCTAGTGTGTGGTCATATGATGATTCCCTGACCAACGAGTTGTAAGTGAAAAGTAACTTCTGACTTGGATCATTTAAATGTTGATGTGAGACTCTTTAAAAACCTTCTTTTCTCTCTGACATGGTGATAATGATTACTACATCAGTCAGTGCTCCTGAGGGACTGTGAACAGAGACTCCCTGTTTATTTAGATGGACATGCAGCATAAGGAAGAAAGAAACAGTTTTATTTTAAGTTAAGGCAGTTTATTTTAAGTTAGTTAATCCATCTGATAGAGGATTGGCCCTGAAAGTGGAGTGCTGCCATAAAAAGAAACAAAACTGTACTAAATTAAGCTATATTGCATTGGTTTAGATGACAGATGGTTAAGTTACATGAGGTGATCCCCATTCAGCTGTGGTGGAAGATTTGGTAAACTTACCTACAATATTTGGAAGAAAAATAATACAGTGAAGTTGTATCTCTATTGGAAGGGTATGTATAACAATTTTGTTTACTATATTAGTTAGCATTTGACAAGATATTTTAAGAAAGAAGTGAACCCAGATGAGAAATGGTAAGATTGCCAGTGGAAATTGAGAATAGGGAAAGTTCAGAAATTCAGATACTTGAAGGGTTGGAAGAGATAAAACTTATCATCCCCAATCAGAAAAAGGAGAAAACCTTAATTAAGCAAAATAGCTTAATTAAATCAAGAATATGGCCATCATACTAATTGTTCAAACTACTAATTTGGTTAAGAAGAGGCCACCTGGTAGTGTTTCTTTGCAGGCATTCTTCCATAGCATTTCTTGAGAAATTTATGTATTTTTCTGAATCTCATGACAAGTCAGTCAAAAAATTGATGAAATAGGAGAAAGTCTTGCAACTACGCAAGAATTAAAGCTTAGTAATGAATTTAGAGCCATTACTGGATTGAAGGAATTCACTGAAATCAAGCCCAAAAGCAAGAGTCAACATTTCCAGAAATCAACAGGAGGATGTAGAAGAGAAGTGGTCACCGTTTGATCACAAAATCTTACTTGTAGCTCTTGCCAATTTACAAATACATGTTTATGTTCCTGTCTGCTACTAACAGTGAGTCATTCTTGTAAGTAAAATAAATATTAATAGGATTATGTATGTAGTATACCTTATGCAAGTCCCATCAATGATGTTCCAAGAAATACCATGTGGAAGCAAATTAATTCCTTAAATTGGCAGTTTTGACTTCTGAATCTGTATGGTGCTATTACCCTTGATGGGACATCCAAATGTAACATTCAAATATACCAAGTAAGTTTGTTGGCATTTCCTAGTTTGTATGATTATTTGCCAAAGGCTGTTGTTCTTTGCAAATACTTTAACTAGCAATGCTAAGAAAAGAAGTAATGCTTTTGGAACATTCTGGGGTTTTTTTTGTTTGTTTTTTTTTTCTTGTTTTGAACATTCTGAAATAAAATCCAAAATTGATCTAAACTCTAAATTAGCAAAAGCAGTATCATGTTCAACAGCAAGACCAAAACCAGGGAATGCGGACAAAATATTTTCATTATCAAAAAGGGAAAAAAAGCTTTTATAAATCAACATGTAACCTAAAACCTACTTGCAGATGTTTTTGGATAAACCTTAGCAACTCAACGAATTCCAATGCAAAAATGAAAGATAAATTTCTGTGCCTGAAATGTTTGTTACAAAATAAAGATAAAAACTATCAGGGCAGTTATTATGTGCTTTTAAGTTTCATTTTAAGATAAACTTTTAACAAGTATTTGTAGTACTTTCAATTTTTAAAATGGTTTTTATTTGGCATTTATGCTAATGTTTCCTTCATTTAATATTTTCTGTTAATCAAATATCTTTGTCAGGCAGAGACAATGGTATTGAAATATATAATCTTATCACAATACACTATTTGATATTAATAAACCACATTTATTATTATGTCTTTTCAACAGAAAATATAGGAAACATTTAGCATAATTATCACAGAAAAATGATTCAGTATTTATTATGGTCACTG
>RCUC01133324.1:0-30722 GCA_003697995.1 Taxidea taxus jeffersonii | reverse complement strand
TAAAAAAAAAAAAAAAAAGTAAGCAGTTACTTAAATTAAGTATTCCAGAAATTCTCAGAAACGTAACAGAACCTAACCCAAAGGTCTTTCAAGTTCACATGATCTGAGATAATTTTTGATAAACAAACATTGGTTTTTAGTTTACTGGTTTAATAAAAACAGGCATTAAATATACAGATAAATACCTTTGTCTACCTGGGTTTACTAATCATAAAAGCTCATGCATTCTCTATATTACAAAATTTGCCAGTGAGAGCAGTAAGATGATGACTAGCCATTTAATGTGTCATCTAAGTTTAGTTGTTAAAAGCAAGTACTTTAAATGTAAATGAGATCAGTTTATGCTAAGTTACACTAGATATTGGATGTTCATGGAAAACCTAGATTATTTCCAAATAAGATAATATATTGAGATATTGATTGCTAAACATAAAAAAGTATGGACTTGAAATATTAATTTTGTTTCATTGAGAACTTTTGCACTCATAAAATACCTAGCTCTATATTCACAATTTTTATCATCTATGAATAGCATATATAAGTGCTATGCTAACTTGAGTTCATGTAAAATCATTCTCTAAGTAATGCTTTTGGACTGTATAACCACTCATTGAAGATGAATGAGGTTTTTATGCTGAAAGAATAAAAGCCTGGTTCTTAAAACAAAAAGATTGCTTCTTGACTTATTTTTCCCCCACCTGTATAGCAAATCATGAATAGAAGATTCTGAATGCTTGATAGCCAAACAATCCAAGAAAACAATATGGAAGACTGCTTCTTTATTTTACAATAAAGCTTAAAATTATAGTTAATTCTTCAGTAGTTGGGAATAAGTCAGCTAAGTCCTCTATCATTTAGATATTGTTGAAGCTTCATTTTTCATTCTATCAATTACTTTTTGTTTTTGTTGGGCCATTTTGGGGGGCCATGTTTGTCCTCACTTATCAGTGGTGATAATCGAACAGGAAATAAATTGATGAAATCCAATCCATGTTTTTATATACAATGTGTCCGTTACCTTTGTTACATAGCGATTGAAAACACATCAGGGGCACACAACGATAAGTGTTTATTGCTCATGTGTCTGGGGTCACTGAGGTTCTGCTGATCATGGGTGAGCATACTCATGTGTCTGGGGGTTGGCTTGTGGTTGAATGGGGTGAGGTGACTGGGTGACTTGGCTTTGCTCCACTTGTCCCTCATTGTCCAATAATCAAGGCAGTGGCTCTAGAGAACTAGTCTCAGTGCTCGAGCTCACAGTGCTTGCATCGTGTCAGCTGACCAAAGCATGTTGAGCCCAGTCAAGAGGCAGAGAAGGCCACCCCACCCAGGGTAGGCTGGCACTGTGAAGGGCACCGCAAAAGGCATGGGTACAGGGAGGAGTGAAGAACTGGGGCCAAATGTTGCAATCCACCACAAGGACTTAGAACTTTTATTGAGAACATTTAATTTCAGTTCTTATGTACCGTGTATATCTTCTCTCTTTGGGATTTCATCAGTATTGTTTGGTGGTAAAAAATAGAAACCCATTCAAGTTGGCTGGAGGGTTACTGTGAACCCAGTAGTCAAGCTCGCAGACAGATAAAAGAAGACAACCAAGAGTAGGCAGATCTCACTGGGACTGCTAGATGTTAGCCTTGGAAGCTATTCTCTTTTGTCTGAGGGAGTCCATGTGGCTTCTCAATGCTGCTCCCACTTCTGCTTTTTTGCCTGGGACCCTGTGTGGCCTCCTCATTCCTAGTTGCGTGGCCTTTCAGTTCAAGCACCCACTGTATCTCCCTGTCTCCCAGTCTCAAATTCATGTCCCCAAATGCTAGCTCACGGATTGGTTATTCTTAGGTCTACTCTGAGTCTCCCAGGGCTTTGTTCTCAGACTTGCTCTCTTTCTTTATGTCTTCACTTACTGATCTGGTCCAGTGTCATGACTTTAAATGCTTTCATGATGTTGACGACTCGTAAGTTTCTATCTCCAGCTTAGATGTGTCCCTTGAATTCCGGACTCATATATACTCTATCTTATTCCATATCTCCATTTAGTGTATATCTCCTAGGATCTCAAGCTTTTACCCCATATGGGCCACTTCATTTCCCCTTTATAAACCCTCACTTTCAGTCTTTTTTCAGTTAGTGGCAGTTCTAATTTACTATTTGTTTAAACTTTAGAATCTTTTAAGTGTTTGTTTTAATATTTATTTTAAAATTATATACAGGGATACCTGGGTGGCTCAGTTGGTTAAGCGTCTGCCTCAGGCTCAGGTCATAAACCCAGGGTCCTGGGATTGAGCCCTGCATTGGGCTCCCTGCTCAGCAGGGAACCTGCATCTCCTTCTGCCTTTGCCTACTGCTTCCCCTGCTTGTGCTCTCTCTCTGACAAATAAAATCTTAAAAAATAAAATAAAATTTATATACATATACTATAGTTCTAATATAGTACCTACATTATAGAAGAAAGCGGATTTGCAAACTTAATGAGATGAAGTAAAATTGATCGTAAGTCTAGATGCTGCATATTTTCATTTATGAATATCTTAAACACAGTAAGTACTTAAATGTGCCTTAAATATGAGTTTAATTTTTTTATTGTGGTAAAAACACTTAACATAAAATTTACCATCTTAACCTTCAAGTGTATAAGTCAGTAATGTTAAGTATATTCACATTGTTACGAAACAGATCTTCTAGAACTTCTTCATTTTGCAAGTCGAAAACTCTATACCCATAATCAACAGCTCCTTTCCCTTCAGCCTCTGGTAACCAGCATTCTGCTGTTTCTATGAATTTGACCAATTTAGATAACTCATATAAGTGGAATGATACAGTATTTGTCTTTTTGTGACTGGTTTATTTTCCTTAACATACTATCCTCAAAGTTGACTCATGTTGTTGCATGTGGCAGGAATTCCTTATTTTTAGGGCTAAATAATTGTTTGGATCACGTGGTGGCTCTATTATTAACTTTCTGAAGAACTCCATACTATTTTCCATAGCTGCTGCACAATTTTACAATCCTGTCACTGGTACCCAGGGATTCTAATTTCTTCATATGCAAGATTTAGAGTCTTTGTAACTTCTCTCTCTTAATGTAGGTTAGATTGCTAATGGAATCCATCAGCAAATGCTCTTGATTTATGTTTAAAACGTATCCCCATCTGACTGGTTCTCATCCTGTTCATCACTGTCACCTTTCCCCTAATCATCATTGGCTCTTGTCCTGACCATAGTACTTGCCCCCTACAGTCTGTTCCCCACAGAGCAACCAGAACAATAACTTAAAAACATAAGCCAGACCTTATCACTTTGCTCAGACCCTTCTAATGGCTCCTATAAAACTGATACAAAATCCAAAGTCCCTCCCTTGATTATAATGTCCTAAAAATTCTCATTGACCTCCAGCTGTGCCTTAAATACACTAAGATTGTTCCTGCCTCAGGGCCTTTATACTTGATGTACCCTCAACTGGGTGGCTTCATTCATAGACTTTTTGTTTTGTTTTGAGTTACTTATTTATTTATTTAAAAAGAGTGCACGGTGGGGTGGAGATGAGGAGCAAGAGGGGCAGGGGAAGGGAAGGGGGAAAGGATCTCAAGCAGACTCCATGCCTAGTGCAGAGTCAAGGCGGGGGCTGGATCTCACGTCCTTGAGATCATGACCTGAGATCATGCATGACCTCAGACAAAACCAAGAGTCAGCCCCTTAACCCACTGAGTCACCCAGGCACCACTATAGACTTCTTGATTCACTTCTTCTCTTAATTCTGGTGTCTGCTCATTTATGATCTATTCAGAAAGGCCTTCCTAAACAACCCTATACAAAAAGTCACTCACTGTCAACCTTTCCCTGAGCACTTACCATTCTTAGACATTATACTGTTTACTTGTGACTTTACTCTTGGCTTTTTTTTTTTTCCTCCAAAAGAATGTAAGCACTGTGAGTTATACCTCAGCATCTGAAAGACTGCCTTGAAACACTTGGAAGATGTTCTATTAATATTTGTTGAATGAATGAATGAATGAATGCTTTGTATTCTTGTATCTAAATAGCTTTGGCCAAGGTGACAGAGATGCCCATAGGGATGACTTCCAAAGAAAATACCTATGGTGTATCTTCCTGCTCCAGCTGGTTTCCCCAGCTCTTACTCACTTGTGGGCTGTTCTGAGATCTGAGTGGGAAAATAGAGATGCCTCATCCAACCTCTTATTGAAAAAAAATAATTCAAAGATTGATGGGGGTTTTTTGCCTCTGTCCTGTTAGCCCCAGATCACCCTTCCTAAATGAGTCTTGGCTGCTCTTTATTACCGGCAATCACATTTCCAATTGTAATGTGAGGGCAATGCCTCATTTGCACAACGAATGTTGGAAATGGGTTTTAAAGCAAAAAGCAAAGCCAGAAATTCTTCCTGCAGGGGAGATGATGGCTTGACAAGTCTGCAAATTATATAATGGGATCTCCTTTTACCTGTCTTATAAAGATGCCAAAATATCAAAAACAATGGGCTTTTCTTCCCAGTTCGTTTGGGATATTCTTGGCATTCTCCTACCTGCTGTCCTGTACTTAAGGGGCTCTGGGATTGGAATTATGTGTAATAGTTTTGTTTTTCCCCAGTTGTGATGAAGTTATTCTGATGGAAACATTCAGTTAATTCTAAAGGGTCAGCACACGCTTGCTGAGCAGAACGCTGCTACCTTAAATGGTCTTCCATGCTGTGGAAGAGAGCTTCTGATGCATCAGTCAGAGTGATAATGTCATAAGCTTGGAACATTGTCTTTCCTCACAGCCTCCTCAAGGCATAGAGAAGTCTATTTCAGTTTTACTGGTCAGTTACAAACAAGGATATTTAAAATGGGTCTTGTAGACTCCTGGGGTCTATCCCTTTCAAGAACTTCAAAGATGATTGCAACATAGTTCCAGATGCTCCATTTGGGTGCTATTGACACAAGTGTGTTTGTTTCTGAAAATTCAGGTTCTCTACTTAGGGTTTGCATACTTTTCTGTATATATGTTGCCCTTTAGTAAAAAAAGCTTTCTGAAGAAAAGGAACCAACTATAATTCCTACTTGCAAGAAAATCTCCTGGTGAAGATATCCAAATAGATCACATTACTCAGATTAGTGCTAGGATTAAAGAAAGCATATTATGGAAGCACAAATAAAAGGGATTGAACTCATCTTTTAAGGGGAGGATGGAGAAAAAAATCAAAGAGGAGACTTAAATGGAATTTATCACCTTTTCCTGGCTTCCTCTATACACGATCAGGATTTATGTGGAGGAAACCAGAATAAGTAGGTTAGATTCTAGTTCCGAGATGAGCATGCTTGCAAGATAAAATATCCTTGCTTAAAAAACAAAAAATTCATTAAAAGTATCATTGCCCTCAGAGGGCTTATCTCCTCAGACCTTCCTCTCTTTCGTCATCTTCATGGATGAATGAATAGAGTTGACAACATGATTGTAGATTGTCCATTGATGTGTTCTATAATTGGGAAATACTTAGTACTATTGATGGCTAGCAATGACCCTTTATTGGAGTTGACTGGTGGTGTGTGTGTGAGGGGTGGTGGGGTAGTAATTCCTTAAAAAAAAATTGACACCACTATTTTTCAAAAATGTTGCTGTGAAAGGGTCTGATGAGATATACAAGGTTGCTCAATTTCTTTTTATCATAATGATTGGACAGAATTGTAATAGGCAGTGATTATAGGCATTGCAAAATAATAGAAAGCTAATTTCTCTAAAATAAATGCGTCGAGCTCATAGAAGGAACGGATAACAAAAAATTGATGGATAGGGAATGGTTGGGCGCTTTTAGTCATTAGACCCAAACTGATTTCTGAATGGTGGATTCCAGATTTGCAGGCACCTAAGAAATACCTCAGTAACAAGTTCAAAATGTTGCTCAGAATCTTGTTCCCAGATTCCATGGACCTGGGGGAAGCCTAGCATTATGCAGGTGTGGGTGGTTCACAGGCTGTGCTGTGAGAAGTGATGGTTGGAAATGATGTAGGGAGAGAGAGGAGGATTGGTGAAAGGCAAATGCTTGGAAGTAAAAAACGTTGATGTTCAGTAAGGAGGCAGGCTAGTTCCCAAGATAGAAACAAAAAATTTGTCTAGAAGGAACAAATGTGGCAGGCTGTCTCTAGTATTGGAAGGACTGATGTTGGGACAGGTAATAGTGATTGAACCCGTTATCCGTAGAATGCTATGGTCTATTTTAATATTTTTATTTGAAGGTGGCTTAAGAATGAAGTTAATATTTAAATGAAAATGTCATTCTACATGAATTTGTGTCTTTATACATTAGAGCTGGAATTAATGTCAGACAGGAGCCTCTTGATCTAACCTGTCTTTTAAGATCAAAGACTCAGAGTTCCAGAGTCAGGGAAGTAACTTGTGAGGGGTAGCAGAGCTTTGGCTAAAAGTCAGAGATCTCTGATAAGTAATCATTCCACTTGTCTGGTTGTTCATCACTTATTACTTATTAAGCCCTTATGATATGCTTGGTCCTGGACTAGGCTCTGAGACCCTACTGGGGGGGAAAAATTCATAGAATTCTTGCCCTTAAGGAGTTTATAGTCTGATGAAGGTATCAGTTGTAGAACAAGTGCAGGAACTTCTACTGTGTGTTCTTTTACCCAGGAGGTCAGTTAAATATAGCAGGGTCATTTTACTAGGAAACAAACTGCATTAGGTACACCCCTACTGATTACATTTTTTCCTTTTTAAAATTAATGTAAGTTTCTATTTTAATTTCCATTAGTTAACATGCAATGTTATATTAGTTTCATGTATACAGTACAGTGATGCAACACTTCCTTCCATACATTGCTCTGTATTCATCAAGACAACTGCCCTCCTTAATCCCCACCACCTATTTAATTCTGCCACCCCCCTACTAGTTCTCTATACTTAAGAGAGTCTATTTCTCGCTTCTCCCTCTCTCTCTCTCTCTCTCTCAGTCTCTCTCTTATTTCCTCCCTTGTCTTATTTGTTTTGTTTCTTAAATTCCACATAGGACTGAAATCACAAGGTATTCGTCTTTCTCTGACTGACTTATTTTGCTTAGCATTCTACTCTATAGCTCCATCCAAGTTGTTGCAGATGGCGGGATCTCATTCTTTTTAATGGCTGAATAATACTCCACTGTAGATATAGACCACATCTTCTCCTTCTTTTTTTTAAAGAGTTTATTTATTTATTTGACAGACAGAGATCACAAGTAGGCAGAGAGAGAGAGAGGGGGAAGCAGGCTTCCCACCGAGCAGAGATCCCGATGCGGGGCTCGATCCCAGGATCCCAGGATCATGACCTGAGCCAAAGGCAGAGGCTTTAACCCACTGAGCCACCCAGGTGCCCCATAGACCACATCTTCTTTATTCATCAATCGATGGACACTTGGGCTGCTTCCTTATCTTGACTATTATAAATAATGCTGCTATAAACTTAAGGGTGCATATCCCTTTGAATTAATATTCTTGTATTTGTTGGGTAAATACCCAGTAGTGCAACTGACAGATCATAAGGTAGTTCTGATTTCAACTTATTGAGGAAACTCCATACTGTTTTCCACAGTGGCGGCACCAGTTCGGGTTTCCATCAACAGTGCACGAGTGTTCATTTTTCTCCATATTCTTGCCAACACCTGTTGTTTCTTGTGTTGATTTTAGCTATTCTGACAGTGTGAGGTGATACCTCTTTGTAGTTCTAATTTGTATTTCCCTGATGCCGACTGATGCTGAGGATTTTTTTATGTGTCTGTTGGCCATATGTATGTCCTCTTTGGAGAAAGTTTGTTCATGTCTTCTCTCCATTTTTTAACTGGCTTGTTTGTTTTTTGGCTGTTGAGTTGTGTAAATTCTTTATATATTTTGGATACTAACCCTTTATTGGTTAGGTCATTTGCAAATAGCTTCACCCATTCAGTAGGCTGCCTTTTAGTTTTGTGGATTGCTTTCCTTTGAGGTGCAGAAGCTTCTTATTTTAATGAAGTCCCAATAGTTGTTTTTTTTTGCTTTTGTTTCCCTTGCCTTAGGAGACCTATCCAGAAAAAAATTTGCTACAGCTGCTGTCAGAGAAGTTACTGCCTGTGCTCTCTTCTAGGATTTTTATGGTTTCAGGTCTCACATTTAGAATTTTAATCCATCTGGAACTTATTTTTGTGTTTGGTGTAAGAAAGTGGTCCAGTTTCATTCCTGTGCATATTGCTGTCCAGTTTTCCCAATAGCATTTGTTGAAGAGACTGTCTTTCCCATTGGACATTCTTTCCTGCTTTGTCAAAGAATAATTGGCAATATAATGGTGGGTTTATTTCTGGATTTTCTATTCTGTTTTCTTAATCTATATGTCTTTTTTTGGTGTGCCAGTACCATACTGTTTTGACTGCTATCACTTTGTAATATAATTTGAAGTCCTTAAGTATGATGCCTCCAGCTTTGCTTTTCTTTTTCAAGATTGCTTTGGCTACTCAGGGTCCTTTGTGGTTCCATACAGATTTTAGGGTTGTTTGTTCTAGTTCTGTGAAACATGCTATTGGTATTTTGAAAGGGATTGCATTAAATGTGTAGACTGCTTTGGGTAATATAGACATTTTAACAATAGTTGTTCTTCCAATCCATGAGCATGGAATGTCTTTCCATTTATTTGTGTCATCTTCAATTTCTTTCATCAGTGTTCTGTAGTTTTCAGACTACAGGTCTTTCACCTCTTTCGTTAGGTTTATTTCTTAGGTATCTTACTATTTTTGGGGTGCTGATTAGGTGGTTATTGAACTGGCAATCTGGACACACGCTTAGCCATGCAGCTTTTTACATAGCTGTATTTCTAGAGCCGCAGGTTGTGGACGGCCCTCATCTCTTTCATTTAATGCATGCTTCTGTGATTAATTTGGACAGTGTACAGCTGTTCTTCTCAAATTTTCCCATGCAAGGCTATCACGCAGGGTATTGTTAATAATGCAGATTCTCTCGGTTAGAGGAAGGACTGAGGTCCGGCATTTCCAGCAAACTACCAGGGATCTGGATGCTTCTGATAGGTGGGCCACACAGTCTAGAAACCTAGGGATATTAGTAGGGTTTCTGAGTCACTGATGATGATCTCCATGATAATTGGTTAGGTCAATTGATTTTTTTTTTTTTTGTTAAGTTTGTAGTAACAAGTACAGCATAATTAGAAAAATACCTTCACTATTGAAATCCATCTAGAAAGACAACTTCTATGATTGCAGTTCTTCTTTTCTCTAACTCCTTTTAACCTCATAGAAAAAATTATAACTTCATTTTGGATGTAAGAAGATGTCTTGAGTTTGTCAACTCACAGTAGAGCAGGAAAGGCTGTAATTGCAAGTGTGACCAGTGTTATAAAGGAAATGGGAGGGATACTGGGGGTATCTGTAACAGGGTATGGACAGAAGTCGTGTTGGTTTCTTATTCTCTGCCCGCCATCTTATCTTAGTGCATAAGATACTATCGTGGAAAATCTTGCAGGGTAATAACATCATCTAACAACCAATTGCTAGTGAAACTGCATTTTTCATATGTGTCTTGAAATAATAGCTCTTTTACTTCTGCCTCATAGTTGTTTACAGCAAGCAGGAGAAAAGTTACTTGTAGATTGCTGTAAGGCTTAACATTATTGGGACTTTTAAAGGTTGTAAGTGAATACATTGAGCTTTTATGTAGACATGTTTCTTGTTTTAAATTGTCTGAGGTTAAAAACTTAATTACGTAAGATTCTATAGAAAACAGATTTTCTCTGCCACTTTTTTTTTAAGAGTGACTTTTAAAGAGAAAAATTCAGTTTGGTCTTCTTGTTGAATTTCCTTCTATTGTGTATTGGCTTCCATGTTCAAATTAGAAATTCCTATGGCTGGGGCGCCTGGGTGGCTCAGTGGGTTAAAGCCTCTGCCTTCGGCTCAGGTCATGATCCCAGGGTTCTGGGATCGAGCCCCGCATCGGGCTCTCTGCTCAGCCGGAAGCCTGCTTCCTCCTCTCTCTCTGCCTGTTTGTGATCTCTCTGTCAAATAAATAAATAAAATCTTAAAAAAAAAAAAAAGAAATTCCTATGGCTGACAACAAGGGCATTAATCCAGTTATTCCAGGATCCTTTGCCACTTAAAATTGTAGAACTTACAATGTTTGTAGGGCAAAATTGACCTTAATACACGCCCAGCCCAGTAATTATGTGTTGTATGATGGGCTTCCTCAGTGTTTGTGTTTCTGTTGTTTATATGCCCCTCCCCTAAGTGGCCTCATCTTCAGTAATCTTCCAGTCAACATTTGTTGCAGGGGACTTGACCATTGAGGGCTCTCGTGATTGCTGTAATGGAGTATTTAGTTTCCAAGGAACAACAAAAAACATTATAAATAATTATAAATGACCAAATCTTGAAAAGGTTTTTTTTTTTTTTTTTAAATTGTGGATTTTTTTAACACCCTTTACATTTTGTCTATGTGAGCACAAAGTTCTAGAAATAGGCCAGATGAAGTGTTAACAGTGACCTTTGTAGTGTCATCTAGAGGGTAGGACTCAAGGGATCAAAGCATCTTTTGTTTTTTTATCTTGTAATTTTGAGCATTCTACAATTCTGACTGGAACAAAAATTTGATTGGTCTTCCAATTTCAGCGTTCCCAAATATTTCATTTGGTTCTACCTACCCAATTGTATGAGTTAGTCTATGGCTGTCATGACTTGAATATTAAGAAATTCCATTTGAGCAGTTGACTTTGTGTGGTGGGCTTGGGATCACATTGCCTGGATTTAATTTCCATCCCCACAGCTTATCAGCCATGTGATGTTGGGGAAGATTACTTAACCTCTTCCACCCTCAGTTTTTTATTCTAAAAGATAGTTGCTTTGATGATGAAATAAGATGATATTGTAAAGTAATTACATAATACACAGAACATTGGAAACATTTATTACTATTTTTTTAAGATTTTTATTTTTAAGTGATCTCTACATCCAACATGGGGCTTGATCCTACAATCTCGAGATCAAGAGTTGTAGGTTCTACTGACTGAGCCAGCCAGGTGCCTCTGGAAGCATTTAATAATAATAATAATACAATTGAGAATTTTTTGAGCTCTGTAATTATTACTTATAAAATGATCATACCTCATTAATATCAACATATAAGTATATTTGTTTTACATTTTTTATGTATATATGGTTTGGAATAATTAGAGGAAGCATTAGGTAGATCATGTAACTTGGGCAAGTGCTGTCTTTATTCTTTTTAGGATAAATAGTTGTGAGATGGTTGGTTGCTGGCATGGTTGTGTTTAGAGGAAATATTGGTCGGTCACCCACTCAGTGTGTCCATCTTTGGTGGTTTCCTTTAAAAACAAAGTCTATTACTGATTTGGTTCCTTCTTTTCTTTCTTTTTTTTTTTTAATCCCCCACCTCCCCTTTAGTTCTTTCTTTTATTTTAAAGATTTTATTTATTAGAGAGAGAGAGAGGGAGGGTGCATACGTACCAGCAGGGGGGAGGGGCAGAGGCAGAGGGAGAAGCAGACTCCCTCCTAAGTAGAGAGCCCAGTGCAAAACTGGATCCCAGTGGGGCACCTGGGTGGCTCAGTGGGTTAAAGCCTCTGCTTTCAGCCCAGGTCATGATACCAGGGTCCTGGGATGGAGCCCCACATCCGGTTCTCAGCTCAGTGGGGAGCCTGCTTACCCCTCTTTCTCTGCCTGCCTCTCTGCCTACTTGTGATCTCTATCTGTCAAATAAATAAATAAAATCTTTAAAAAAACAAAAACAAGAACTGGATCCCAGGACCCTGGTATCATGACCTGACTGAAAGGCAGACGCTTAACCCAGGTGCCCCTGATTTGGTTCTTTTCTATAGGAAAGACTATTAGACAAGGGAACTGAACCAGAATTTTTGTTTTTAATGATAGAGAATTGAAAAGTGGTGCTCTCAGATGACATAGTGGTGGTGGTGGTGTTGTTTTGGTGCTGAATGAAAAAAGTTAAATATAGACTTTATGGGTATTTTCTTGCATTGCTTTTTCTTTAAAGCACATCCCACTCTCAGCAGATTATAGGTATGTTTCATCTAGATTGGATAACTAGATATAATTGCATTTTTAAAAAAGATTTTATTTATTTATTTGTCAGAGAGAGGGAGAGAGAGCGAACAAGCACAGGCAGAGTGGCAGGCAGAGGCAGAGGGAGAAGCAGGCTCCCTGCCGAGCAAGGAGCCCGATGTGGGACTGGATCCCAGGACGCTGGGATCATGACCTGAGCCGAAGGCAGCTGCTTAACCAACTGAGCCACCCAGGCGTCCCGATATAATGGCATTTTGAGTGTTAAATAAAGCCTCCCTTGTAAACCATGTGATTTGTTGCAAGGCTGCCCTGAGGGAGAATCTTAACTTACAAAGCATTCAGGAGTAAGATTCATAATAGTGAAATAAGGAATTGCTTGGTTGATGGTTTTTCACAGAAAGTGGTTTTTCAAACAGGCATAAGCTATTCTTTATGACCTGTGTCATCCTTTTAAATAAGAGACAGAACTAGAGAACCCCACAGATTCCCCATATTTTACTTTGTGGAAACTACCACATCAAATATTCAAATCATCGAAGTTCTCTAATCTCCTAAGATCCATGGCAGGCAGGAAGAACAAGTGTTACGGGGAGGTTATAGACGAGCAGAGTGGAGAGCTTTTTGCATCTATGTTCTACAGCTCACTGATAAAGCACGTGAAGGATGTGGCTTTAGCTCTGCTATCCACATGCTTGCTAACGCTCCCCCACAACTGTCCTTATCCTCAGCCTCTCGAAGGAACAGAGTTTGCATGGCTGAGCTGATCGCAACAGACTCTGGGCAAGCCACAGGGGCTGAAGTGAGCATGCCCAGCCTTCTCCAGGCCCTCCAGTCATGGAATGGGACATCTTCCCACTGTGAGATGGGATTGCTGGGGACCAGAGAGAGGCTAGGTATGTCAGCCTTGTGTAGATTCCCCTACCAAGGGAAACCTCATGGAAGAAGAATGAAGGTTCCTAACTTGTCCCTGTAAATATTTATTGTTTCTTTTTTTTTTTTTTTAAGATTTTATTTATTTATTTGTCAGAGAGCGCAGGAGCGAGCACAGGCAGATAGAGTGGCAGGCAGAGGCAGAGGGAGAAGCAGGCTCAAGGAGCCTGATGTGGGACTCGATCCCAGGATGCTGGGATCATGACCCGAGCCGAAGGCAGCTTATTAACCAACTGAGCCACCCAGGCGTCCCTCTTTTTTCTTTTAATTTAATTTAATTTTTTTTTCAGTGTCCCAAAATTCATTGTTTATGCACCACATCCAGTGCTCCATGCAATACATGCCCTCCACAATACCCACCACCAGGCTCACTGCCCCTTCCCCAACCCCTCTCCCCTCAAAAACCCTCAGTTTGTTTCTCAGAATCCATAGTCTCTCTCATGGTTTGTCTCCCCCTCTGATTTCCGCCAACTCACTTCTCTCCATCTCCCAGTGTCCTCCGTGTTATTCCTTATGCTCCACAAGTAAGTGAAACCATATGATAATTGACTCTCTCTGCTTTGACTTATTTCTCTCAGCATAATCTCTAAATACCAAGTAGTATGTTAAGTGCTAGAGCTGTTCATTAAACTCTCTGCCTCTGGGCTTCATAGCCCTTAGCTTAGGACTTAACTGTATGGACCCCAGGATATAAACCTGTTTCAAGTAAAATTTTCAGTAAAATTTCAAAGTGATTCTCTTAAGGAGCAACCCCATACTGCCCTGATAGCCCAATCATCTTGGATAGTGTTTTTGCTGAGGCAGCATTAGGGTAGAGGAAGAATGTCAAGTGGCAGTCTCTCTTGTGCTCCTGGGAGGTCCAGGAGATTCTTGTCCAGAAGAGTTGCTGGTGTGGATGAAACCCATCTACTGTGGTTCTGTGGGCTTATGTCCCGAGTACACCTAGTATTCAAAACTCCCAGGAAAGACTTCTTTATTGTTCCCAGACCACTGTTGTATATGTCAATTACTCTTACATAATTTTAGGTTCCTTGCCATATTCTATATAAACCTCTTTTAGGAAAATTTAGCATGGTAGTTGTAGTCTATATTGGGAACCATCCCTCTTTGGTATTAAATGAGTCCAGGACAATAAGTAACGCCTCCTCCATTGCAAGTTTCATATGAAGTAAACATCTATTTTTGCTTGGTGCAGACTCTACTGTATAAAGTATTAAAAATAACCAAATGCTCAAAAACCATTTGTGATACAAAAATATGACTGTAGGGGGAACTGTGTTGTTTTCTGCCCTGGTTTTGACTGGTTAGTATAGGCCAGAAATTGTGCCCTGGAACTAGTTTTGTTAGGTCATTCAAAGGCTTTTCTGGTGTTGAAGGCCCTGTAGTTTTCCCTGTGGACTTGAAATGTCATGTTGCCCACACAAACTGTTAAAGAAACGTAAAATAATTTAGACAGGCTTTATTTATTTATTTACTTTGATTGCCTAAAAGAAATGGTCTATTTGGGTTGTGAAGACTTTGTGAGTTTTTTTGTTTTTTGGGTTTTTTTTTTTACGACTTAAAAAAAAAAAAAAGAAGTGGAAATAAACAGACTGCAGATTAGAGTGACCAGAAGGCAGAGATATTAGGCCTTTTAAAATCTTAACCACGTTTCCTAATGTTGATGTTGTTTAAGCTCTGCTAGCATGAGACTTGAATATTCTTGTGCTCTCATGCTGGCCTGTGTCCTCTTACCAAGAAGTATATCTGCCAATGTTGTCAAACTGGCATCAGCAGTGAAGCTCTGAGCTCCTAGGTTGGATGCCTCTGATTTTTATTAAGTAGGCAGTTTCCCTCTCCCCCAGCAAATAAACAAGCTTTCTGATCCAGAAATATTACAGTGTGCCAAAGGAACAGCTGGTTATTTTAATGTCCAAAGACTGTGTTCCTGCTGCATCTGTAGGAAAGTGCTCTTCTGGTCTGAGTATGTTCAGGATGAGCCCCTTTGACCCACTTCCCTGTGTGCCTTGAAGAATGAATAGTCACCAACTCCTTGAGCCGCCTGCCAGCAGGTGTGCATTTAGAGATGCATGCAGTCATGAGAGCCTCTGGATACAATTTCAGTTTGTGGTCTGTATCCACACTTCAAAGGAAAAAGAAAAGATGGAAGGTGGTAAGTGACTGGCCATGTTGCATTAAAAGGAAGTGAAGAGAGGATACACATTTTGAATTTAAAGGGACTAGCAGTTGTCTGAATGGGTACATTTTCTCAAAACCTTTTAACCCTTTGAATGCATCCCTTCATGTCTGTGAAAGTGTCTTGCCCTGTGTTTGGTATATTTGTGAGATGATTAGTCTTCAGGGTCCTCAGTATCTCAAGGAAAGCGAAAGCAATACTAGACCTTCTGGAATAATTTATGGAATGTGTCATCCTTCTCACAGTGATGTGTGTGCCTAAGGGAAGCTGTCTCCTTTTCTATAAGATACCCATACTCTGTGGGCTGGTGATGTATCTGAAAACTTGCTGAAGACAGTGGTGAAGTCTACATCCAAACCCTACAGAGAATTGTTTTCTCTCTCTTTCCATTTTAGCAATCATTCTTTCTAATATTTATTTAAATTCGTCTCCAGCATGTAAAAGACTTGTGGCATAAGTGGTAGGGGAGAAAAGATTTTTTTAAAAAATTAAGGCATTTTTCCTATGAGAGAGATTTGCTAAAATAGGAAATTGGATTTGAAGCTGCTTTGGAAGCAAATATATATATACTTAAATAGATGTTTAAACACAAGTAGTCTCATAAATAATTTCATTTAAAAAAAAGAAAATTCAGTGGGTAATCTTGTCTATAATGATGTCTAACTGTGTTCTATCAGAACTTTGCTATAAAACTGTACATCTTTGACATTGAACCAAAAAAAGGTTGGGGTTTGAATCATAGCACCGACTTGTTTCAGTTTGAGTTACGTGTTTCACAAGAATATGTTCGGCAGCTCAGTGGGTTTGAAACTTCCTGAAAGTTTCAGTAGTTGGAATCAGTACATTACAGGCCTCTCCTTGGCAAAGTATTCTTTCTTTTGTAGTTTCTTTGCATTTTCTCTTTGCATTTGCATTCCTTGCTAGTCGAATCGGGATACTCACATTTCTATCATCCAGCTGGCTAGTTTTAGGAAAGAGCTGGAGCCTGTTCTTCCTTGGCTTTTAGCTTTCACTTGCCTTATTTGGTAAAGCTGTGGGCTTCGTTGTTCTTGGAAAGGGCTGTTTCACCAGTTTCAAGGACTCTTTCCCACTTTCATCGAGTTCTGAGCTGGAAACCAGAGCTTGCTTGCAGCTCAGTGGTGTCTGTTTTGAACTGCAGCAATTGCAGGGTTGGAGTATCCTGAAGAATTCTCAATGTATACATGGCTGATGGTGATATATCCCTCACTAATGAGATGTTTACATGTAATATATATAGTGCAGTGTAAACTTCCCCTTGAAACTAGGACTCATGAAAGAGGCTGGCTCTTTTGCTTTGTTCAGGGCCTGGAAGGGGCATGTCCTTCTCGTTTTTCCCTCTATCTTGCTATCTAGATCGCCTTTCCCCCAATTATTACTTCCGGTTTTGCTTTCTTGCTGTCTTCTGGGAATGGATAATTTTGTTCACATGAGAGCTCCACATCCCAGGTTTTAATAGAGCTCAGGGTTTATTATTCTTAGGTACCTCTTTTGATGTTATTTATAGGAAAACTTGTTCTTAACATGTTCTGTTATATATGAAGTCATGGTCTTAGCACCCCCTCCAGCTCCCCACACCTTCCCTTAACCAAGTGAAATCTGGAATTCTGACAACACATCCTTCTCTAGTCTCTAAGTAGCATTACTTTAGAAAATAATTGGCATACGTTTTAGAAAGATGAAAAGGTGTGGCTTAGTTCTTGGAGCTTATATATTTTGTGTTTTACCCTAAAAAGGAGGTTTGTAGACCCCTGGTCCTCGAAAAGATAGTTAGGTTCTTTCTGATAAAAGATGGAATGGAGACGAGGGGGAGAAGAGGAAGCGAGGTTGATGTAAGCTAATCCTCCACTCATTGCCAAAAGGACATTTTCTTGTTGCTTGGTGGTTTTTTTTTTTTTCTTTTTTTCTTTTTAAAGTAAAAGGAAGTTGGATATATTACGGGTTATTACGGGTTTGGAGGGAGGGGGCTGAAGGAAATGTTTTTACCTCCTAGAATGTGGAGGCTGCCACTCAGTGGGAGAAGCAGCAAAGCTCCTGAACTCACTTTCAGTTTCAAGGACTGTTTGTTGGTGGAGCGTTTTTTCATCTTTGCTGCACTTCTCTCTTTGCTCTGCATGTCATGGAAAGAATTCCTGTTCTTCATCCTTCCCCTGCATTTCGTTTTTCATGTGTATGTGGAGTTAAGGGATGCTGGCATCATAGGGCATCCCAAAAGGCTAATGAAGAGGCACATGTGTGACATCTAGAAATTTACTGGGATGGAAGGCCTGCAGGAGAAAACCAGGACAGCCTCCAAGTGTTAAATACCAGAATTAAACTGACCTTAACTCTGTGAGAATGTATTACCTGCCTATCCAGGCCAGTTAGGGGGACACTGGTGTAGGCTACCCTCTTCAATTACTAATTCTGTGCCATTCCCTGACTGGGCAGCTATTTTGGGCACCCGAATGTTCTCTTCATTCCTGTCAGGTTTAGGTATCATTATTGTTATTTATTTGTAGAAAAGATTTTATTTATTTATTTGACAGAGCACAAGTAGGGGGTGCGGAAGAGGGAGAAGCTGAGCAGGGAGCCTGCTGTGGGGATCAGTCCCAGGATGCTGGGATCATGACCTGAGCTGAAGGCAGAAGCTAAACTGACTGAGCCACCCAGGTGCCCCTGGTTTGGGTATTATTGTTTTCCTCTTTAGAAAATCACAAGTTTTAGAGATCCAGAGCTATATAGTAGGTATGTTATAGAAGTTTACCTAATGCTGGGTTAAGTGGGTAAACCCAACCAATTATCTGTCCGTATAGGGTAGACAAGAACATTTTGATTTAACAACCTGTTGTTCTTCTGCACTAGAGTTTAATGACTCTTGGCTGGAGTTAGTTCCTTGATCCTGTTTGTTATTCCTTCTTATCTGTCCCGAGGCATATAATTCTTTGTCACACTCAATTGAACGCTTACCTTGTGCCTGGTCTGTACTGAAAGCTTTTGCCCACAGTTTGCCATTTCTTCTGCATAGCAACACTGGGAGGCTGGTACCCGTTCTATCTTTGTGTGACTATTGAGGAAACTGAGGCTTAGGGAATTCACACGCCCACAGCAACACAGCTAGAAATGTACTTCCTTGCCAGATGCCTTGCTGTACTGCCTCCTAACACTGTTTAAGTCAGTGTCTGGCTGCCCCGAGCCTTGAGCATTTTTTGGGTTGAACTAGGATCTGGGCACTATGGTGCAGAGGCTCCCACCTAGATTAAATGCACCTAAGTTATTTGCTGTGATGGCTATTTCTTCGATAAGTTCACCTCTTTGCCTTGCTTTGTTGCCATGCAGTCTTTTACCCTTCATGTCCCTTGTTCCTTTCTTGTGATTTTTCTCTGACTCAGGTTCATTTACATTTCAGGTATCGGTGAGACCTTTGGGTCCCTTAAGGCCTTGGTTCGTGAGCTTGATTCTGCCTCAGAATCACTTGAGAGAATAAAAAAACAAATTGTTGGACTCCATCCCTGCAGTTGAGAGAGGGCTTGGGAATATGTTTTTTGTTGTTGTTGTTGTTGTTGTTGTTGTTACATTTCCCTGGAGATTTTCATGACCAGCTAGCCTGGCTCTAAGGCATTGTTTCTCAAACTTGACTGTGCGGTGAAAGGGTGCAGTGATCTTGTTCAAATGGAGATTCTGCATCAGTCTCCTGATTGTTGTCTACCTGCCTGAGATCCTGCCTTTCTGATAAGCACCCAGTGGTGCTGAAGCTGGTGGCTCACAGTCTTTGTTTCAGGTAGCTGGCACTTCGCCTGCGCGTCGTGACCATACGTCTCTTACTTTTCCAATCTGTGTAACGAGTAGTGTCTCACCATGGCTGGAATTTGTGGCTTCCAACAACCTCCTGGAGGTACTTGCCTCTGGGGTAAAGTGAGAAAAAGGAGCAAGGTAGAAACTGTGTTGGAAAAGGACTTGCTAAAAAGGCACGCATTCTTAATTACCAGCTTTGTATCTTATCTTTGTCACTGAAGTCTGCAAATCAAGCTGCCTAGAGTCTCTTGAAGACAGCTTCTAGCTGCAGAGGTTTTTAGCACTTCTCATCTGACTCTGCTAAATAGCCTGCTGGAATCCAAAATAGAAGCTGTGTAGGGAGACTCTCTCTTCGCATATTTCAGCTGCCAAGCATGCTCTCTTAAGCTTCGATTGATTTTTTTTTCTTCTTGGTATGGAATCAGTCATACACAATCTAAAAGCCCTCAAAGACATTTTGTTCAATCTGATATTTGATCCTGGAGTATGTCCCCTTGAGCATCCCTGCCTGGTCATACCTAGACCTGGCTGTCTATCAGAATCATTTAAGAGCTTAAACACTTTTTTTTTTTTTTAAATGGAAGAAATACAGTCTCCTAGTGAATACTAGGAGTGAATACAGTGAAGTACTGGGCAAAGGCTTGCCTCCTTTTGTTCCATTCCTAACCCTAGTTGACCACTATTATCAAATTGCTTTGTAACCTCCCAGATGTTTTTTTCTCTGCATTTCTACTTTTTAAGCTTATTATTGAGAGTGTATTTTAATAGTACAGTAGGTTTTTAAACGTAATATTCAAAGCTGTGATGACATCCTTTTTTCACTTGTCTTAGAGACACCCTTCCTGGCTGGTTCTCCAGAACCTGGCTGTCTGCTCCTTCAGGGTCTCCCAGACAGTCTCTTCCTCTTTCTCACTTCCAAGTCTTGGTCTGGTCTAGGGCTTGGTTCCTGGCTCTCATCTCTCCTCATGTTCTCATCCAGTCCTTCGAGCTGCTAAATGTGTTTCTCCAGTCCAGGGCCATCTCCCAAGAGCTAACCATTTATACTTCCTACTTTCTAGGTGACCCTTCCACTTGAATGGGCCTCTAGGTGACCCTTCTATTTGAATGGGCTATGAATCTCCTTCAAACTGGCTGGTTCTCCTTGGCCCAAACCTCGTCCATGGCTGCTTTTCCCCATCTCAGTGTATGGTGATTCTTGTTGCTCAAGTAAAATCCTGAATTTTCTGATTCCTCTCCATCCTTCACCTACCACATCTTAGCCAGCTGAGTCTTTGCTCTGCTTTCAGTTATATCCCACATCTGCTTACTTCCCATCTCCTAGTCTACAGCCACCATCATCTGCTTCTCTGCGCTGGACCTCGTTGCAGGAAATATTTCATAGTGCAGCTCATCGGACATATTCATATGTATATAGGTGTGTGTGTGTGTGTTAAATTTCTGTGTGTATGTGACTGAAACAGAAGGTTCACAAAACACTACTTAACCTTTACTGTTAGAGTATGCCCTGATACTGTACTTTCTTTTGCTATGTGGAAAAAAAAATTAGTGGAGACCCATAAAATTGATTTCATTAACCCACTTTCATTCATGAGCTGCAGTTTAAGAAACACTAGTCTGAGGACGCCTGGGTGGCTTAACTGGTTAAGCCTCTGCCTTTGACTCAGATCATGATCCCAGGCACCTTGCATTGGGCTCCTTGCTCAGGAGGGAGCCTGCTTCTCCTCCTGCCTGCTGCTCCCCCTGCTTCTGTGCTTTCTCTCTCTCCCTCTCTCCCTGACAAATAAATAAATAATCTTAACACACACACACACACACACACACAAACACACACACCCCAACTGAGCTGGATCCTTATTATTTAAGGTGATCCATGGAGCTAAGAACCTTGCCATTAACCTTGGGCTTTTTAGAAATGCTGCTCTGCTGGCCCATTGAACCGCACTCGCATTGAAGGAGATCCTAGAGGATTGGCCAGCACTTGAAGTTTGACTGGCATTGCCTGGAATGACTACTGTGGTTGGCCACTAGCTCTTTTTTCCAGCCGTGTCCCCTGGAGTCTTCCTCACTGTGCACAGAGCTCTAGCAGTCTTTCTAAGACCATTCAGGCTAAGCAGTCCTTTGCTTACAGGGCTTCCCGCTTAGAATAAAATCCTATAGGACACTGTATCAAGCCAGGTTCTCAACTTGGCTGGCAGCACATTAAAATCACCTGGAGGAATTGAAAAACAAAAGAACGGTACCCAGAATGCATCACAGAATCGGATTGGAGTATCTGCCTACACAGCTGGCATTGAGAACTGCTGTTTGACGTGCCCTCTGATTCCTGCCTACCATTCAGAACTGACCTGTGGGTGGCCCTTCTGGCTTGCTCATCTCTAACCACATTGGTGGCTTTCCTGTTCCTTGCACCATGGTGAACTAACATTTGCCCCAGAGCCTTTGTCCTGCCTGGAATTTTCCCGCCTGTGCTATTGCAGGGCTCATACCCCTACTTCTTTTGTGTGTTGGCATAGATGTCAGCATCTCACAGAGACCTCCCCTGACCGTCCTGTCTTATTATTTTCAGCTGTTGCATCCCTTTTTGTCCCTCCACCTTGCATTATTCTCTCCATAGCAGTTGTTACTCCCAGCACTATATTTAGCATTTTGCCTTATTTATTTACTCTTTATCTCCCCTTCTGAAGTTGAAGCTATGTGAGGACAGAGACCATGTCTGTCGCGCTCTGTATTGTATGCCTTGCACCTAGAATAGTGCTTGGCCCACAGGAGATGCTGAATTAGCATTTATGAATGAATTAGAGTCAGTAGAGTAAGTACATGACTGTATCTTTTTTTTTTTTTTTGGCTTTTTACCACTGAGTCTGCCCATGCTGTTTCAAGACCACGAGGCAGGAAGAATGCTACATCCCTAGTAAAACAGTAACTCTGGTCCGCTCCATATATTTTGATTCAGTACAATGTTCCTTGTCTGAATGGCAGGATAACTTACTTTCCTAAAGGGATCTGAGTGTCTTCAGATCACCACATCTTTTTTTTTTTTTTTTAGATTTTATTTATTTGACAGAGAACACAAGTAGGCAGAGAGGCAGGCAGAGAGAGAGGAAGGGAAGCAGGCTCCCTGTTGAGCAGAGAGTCTGATTCGGGGCTCAATCCCAGGACCCTGGGATCATGACCTGAGCTGAAGGCAGAGGTTTTAACCCACTGAGCCACCCAGGCACCCCAGAGATCACCACATCTTTATCTTGAGCTGGTTTTCCTTTTTTTGGTAGGATTTGGGAGACTTTTTTATTTATCCTGGCCTTTTTTTCACCCTCTCTTTCTGAACAGAAGCTTGTAACTGTATAACAGAAATCTATAGCGTTTAGGACTGATATCAGAATGTTAAGTGTCAGAGGTTATTTTGGCTTGGATTTGGAGTTGGTGTACTTAAATGATAGCTTGCTTTATCTGAGTCGAGTTCTTTTTAAGTCCTCATTTGGAACAGTGTCAGTTTAACAGAACTGACATAACTGCATTACATAATCAGACTTTTAAAGGATGCAAATTGAAAAGTCATTGCAGTTAAGTTTTAGAACTTCTTTTATTTTATGTGCTTTGAGGGTTGGTCTTCCTGCTTTTGATCTGAGAGCCTTGATCCCTCCTTCAGTAAGTTAATTCAGAGCCAGGGTTCTAAGGAATTCTTCAACCAAAAAAAGAACACAGTGAGAGTCATGTCCATGTTTAATGACAAGATGTGAGTAAGGGCAGGAGACAGTATCAGTTTTAAGAAGTGTCACTAGTACCTATCTGCTGTACCACAGAATGCCAGGGAGGTGCTCGACTGGCCGTGGTTAAGGTGCAAGAGTTGGTCTCTGTGCGCAGTGTGAACTGGCCTGTTTTAGGTTATGTGTTTGTTCACTGTTGTCTCTTAGGCACCTTGTCTTTTAGTTTTAATACTTCAGTGATATTCCTTGTACATTAAGCACTGTTTGCATCAAATTTTCCCCATTACTTTTTAAAAATTTTTAAAAAATATTTTATTTATTTGTCAGAGAGAGAGCAGGAGCAAGCACAGGCAGACAGAGAGGCAGGCAGAGGCCGAGGGAGAAGCAGGCTCCCTGCTGAGCAGGGAGCCCGATGTGGGACTCGATCCCAGGACGCTGGGATCATGACCCAAGCCAAAGGCAGCCGCTCAACCAACTGAGCCACCCAGGCGTCCCTACTTTTTTAATTTTTTAAATAAAGATTTTATTTATTTATTTGACAGAGATCACAAGTAGGCAGAGAGGCAGGCGGGGGGTGGGGGGGAGGCAGGTTCCCTGCTGAGCAGAGAGCGGATACAGGGCTCGATCCCAGGACCCTGGGATCATGACCTGAGCCGAAGGCAGAGGCTTCAACCCACTGAGCCACCCAGGTGCCCCATCCCCATTACTTAAAATATATATAATCTTTCATCTATTGTGAGACCCTATCTGTTTGTTTAATCAAAGCAATTCTTGTTGTTTTCCCTTGATGGCCTTTATATTAGTTATGATTCTTTAGGGTGCAGACTGAGAACCCAGCTAATAGAGGAATTTGTTGGCTTGTATAGCCGGCTGGTGCAGAGGGGCGGACATGATGTCACTGGGTCTTGATAGGCTGTACCCTGCCGTTTTCTCCTTGTTTCATCTCTGCTTCCCTATTGTTGGGCCTCATTCTCAGGCAGGCTTCTCTTGGTGTTGTCCACACTGTGGTGTGTGACTCTGGATTTGCAGTCTCTTCAGCCAAGCCAGGGGGGAAGGAAGGTGTCCGTCCCTTCCTAGTTTCTCCAGCTGATTAAATCCCATAGACTCTGGGACCATGGGCTCCTAGCACTGTGGCCAGGGGACACAATCCCCTTTTCAAGAAGGCTAGGTCACAGTCCCACCTTTGGAGCAGGAAGATAGAGGGAGCCCTACCCAAGTACAGGGACTCTGGGAGGAGGCTGATTCCATGGGGAAAATCTGAGTGGGGTTTGGTCTTAGCTGGGCATGCTAAGAACAAACAATCAGCTTCTCTGGTGTGATCATTGGAAAGTGACCTATTTTCTGATAACTGAGGACATGCTCTGTGCTAAGATGAAAACTTCCTCGGTCGGGAGACTTCCTTTGTCACTTGGTGTCATGTCTAACAATATCTGTTGTTGATGCTTTATTCATAGCTTCCACGTTTAGTATTAACTTGAGTGTTTTATGAACTTCGACACATCATTTCCCTTCTCTGTGTAACCATTACAATGATTTTGTAAGTGGGAGGCCTATATAAGGCTACTTTCAGCTCTAAAACCTTGTGATGTCATTTAGGCCACTCTCCTTTTTCAGAATAATAATGTGCAACTCCATGTGCCATTGCTGGTGGCAGCATCTGGGTTGCATTTTATATTTTATCTTAGAGCTGACATTAGAAAGAAGTGAAGACGACAACCAGGGTGCTGGTGATGGATTTTTTTTTCCTCCTTACAGCCTTGAAGTTGATTCAGCAATAAAAACTAAATAATTGTGTGTGAAGTTCTGATGCTAGTTCCTTTGGAGAATGCAGAAATGAATAGGTTGTTTCCCTGCAGTCATGTAGAATACTGTAGAAGAGAAAGGCTATTCTATTATATTTCTATTATAAGGCATAAGAAATTAAATACTAAACAGACTCATGTCCTAAGCCAGGAGAGCCCAGAGCAGAAGTTGAAGACATGTTGCTAAAGATATGCAGGATGAGGGGAGAGCTGAAGCTGGAAATGTGGATTGAAGCCCCTTGAACTTGGGTGCTGGCCTAAGGAGCTCAGCCCTTCATTTTGGTAATGAGAGCCTCTGAAGCTGTCTGCTTAAGGAAGGATATAGGCAACAGGTGTTGAAGAAAGCCAAGTCTAGTGGAGAGGTGGAATACAGCAGCCAAAGAGGCTATGGGGAGCGTCCCTTTGGGAGATGATGGGACCAAACACCAAGACAGAGGCAGCACAAAAGGTGGGGTGGCCATGAGTATAAGGTAGATTCACTAGAACCTGCTCACGGGCTTTGGGAGATAAGTAGGAGAGATAGAAGTTGGGATAATTTAAGCATTCTTTCCTGATTTACCAGGACGTTAGTGGTACCAGTAATCAGGACAGTGGTTAGAAGAGAGGATGGATTTAGGGTAGGAACAGGGACAGAGAATGAGTTAACACTGGTTCATGTCATGTTGCCGTGGCCATGGTGGGAGTCCTATGTAAGGCTACGCATATTTTCAGAGAAGCTAGATGAGGTATGAATAAGTGTGGAAACACGTATCAGGCACTTCATTTCTGGCCTATAGTTTAGGAGAGCCGTTAGAGCTGGAGATGCAAGGGCAGATGTCTTTAGTGGAGAAGTTGCATCACTCAGGACTAGGTCTGGCCATTACAGAACAGAAATACAAATTGCAGGCACTTAAGTCAGATGGACATTGTAGTGGCTGCTGTCGCTGCTCTGCCTGATCCCTTGGCATCTCCATGCGTTCCTTCTGGGTTTTGTGAGCAATTGCCTCCTACAGCCTGAGCTCTCGCCTCACCATCAGAAGACTGCCTTTGGGCTCTGGAGGAGACTTTGCTTTAAAACATGGACAGCCAGGGGCACCTGGGTGGCTCAGTCAGTTAAGTGTCTGCCTTCAGCTCAGGTCATGATCCCAGGGTCCTGGGACTGAGTCCCGCATCAGGCTTCTTGCTCAGCAGGGAGCCTGCTTCTCCCTCTGCCTACTGCTCCCCATGCTTGTGCATGCTCTCTCACTCTCTCTCTCTGACAAATAAAATCTTGAAAAACAAAAGCAAAAACATGGAGAGCCCAAAGTGCCTGGGAGTCTCTACCATTCTCCACCCTAACCTGGGACTGGCTGATACAGAAGAATGAAAACCCAGCACCTGAGCCTCAGGTTAGGGTAATAGGAGGCATCATTTATATTCCAGAGTTCTTCATAAGGTGGTCTTCTGTAAATTCTGCTTAGAAGTCCACCCTGATGGGGCTTCTTTCCCCTCTCTTATGCTTTCTTTGCCTCTCTCTAGGTCTGTCCTGGGTGCATTTTCTTAATAAATCATTGGTACGTGATTTTTTAATCCATTTTCCCCTTCTGGGGGACTCAGCCCAAGATAGGTCTTTATCTCAGATAAAAAGAAGTCAAGATACAGTATCCTGGGTCTGATGTGGCAGCTGCAAGGTTAATGAGAACTGGATCCCTTGTCTCTTTCTGCTCTCCTTTCCCTACCGTGTGCCTGTGCTTAGGTTGTCTCTTTATAATACGATGTCTAGTTTAGCTCCAGCCATCCTGTTCACGTTCCAGGGTGTGGGAATGAGGAAGAGGCACAAGGATGCACCTACCCACTGATTGAGCCGCCTTTAAATGCCTTGGCCAAAAGCCCTTCCCCATGGCTCTCTTGCTGGGAGGCTGGGAAGTGTGTGTGTGTGTGTGTTTTTAAAGCTGGTCCCATTGCCACCACCAACCATAAAGTGTTCTATTAGGAAGAAGGGGAATGGGCACTGAGTAAGCAGCAAACGGTGTTGGCCACGGAGGTTAAAATCAAAACTAAGCATGCAGCTGGTAGTGCTCATGGAAGCCTGTGTGAGGTGGACAAAGTAAAGCATAGTGTTAGGGAAATGGTCTCTGGACTTAGACCTGGTTTTAAAACCCCTCCCCTGCTCTCATGTTTACCTGATATATGTAACTCAGGCTGACTGCTAAGCCTCTGTTTCCTCATCCGAAAAATGAGGATGGTAACAATAACTGGACCTAGCTCAAAAAGTAGTTGTGTGGGGGGGCCTGGGTGGCTCAGTGGGTTAAAGCCTCTGCCTTCGGGCTCAGGTCATGATCCCAGGGTCCTGGGATTGAGCCCCACATGGGGCTCTCTGCACAGCAGGGAGCCTGCTTCCTCTTCTCTCTCTGCCTGCTTCTCTGCCTACTTGTGATCTGTCTGTCAAACGAATAAATAAAATCCTAAAAAGTAGTTGTGTGAATTATTAAGGTAGATGTTGTATATGAAACGCAGTACAATACCTCATATACATTACAGCCAGTTTGGACCTTTATAGATGAGGATGTTTTCAAGAGCAGAGAAAGAGCAGGTAGTGAGGAGACCTCAAGAGTGACAGTGAGGCAGAGAGTGGGAGCTTGGAAATTGACGGGGAGGGTAACAGAGAGTATCAGATGGCACCAAGATTAGGGAGAACGCCATCTGGAAAGGCAGTTCACTTTTTAGCATTTAGGTCATTGGTGACCTTTGAGAGAATTTTGGTAGTGTGGCTGGGACAGAATGTTTCTGTGAAATCAGAAAGGCCAGGTATGACCGTCATTTCATAGGTGGACAACTGTGGTATATGTTTGTTTTCTCTTTGGAGTTTGCCTGAGCACACACCACCCTGCCATCCCCTGCCCTGCCCCCAACGTGCCTCCCCATTCCCCCAACCCCCACCTAATTGATTAAGGTGAAACCAGACGTTAAATCCAGATACCTTGCTTATGAAGGCCTTGCTGTGAATGCCAGCAGCATTTACAAGAGTGATAAACCCAAATTATAGATAAATGCTGTTCTAAAATGTCCCCCACATTTCAGAAAGCTTGCTAAGCTTGAATTGGGATGTGTTTTTCAGGTAAGCCTCTAACAGTAAAACTATCAGCCAAGAATTGAGAAAAAGTGCTGTAGGATGTTGGAAGGGGTGCATTTATGGTTGAAAACTAAGTCCTTAAACAGATGAACTCTTTCCATGAGTTTTCTTTCCTGCTTTTTAAGTATTAGTTTTTTTTTTTTAATTAAAAATTTTTTTTTAAAAAGTATTAGTTTTTAATAATGGTTGTTGTGCCTGTCCTGTATTTAGTTCCAAGCCTTGAACTTAGGGGCTGAGTGAAATAATAGTCTGTTATTTGTGTAAAGTGGTGTTTGTGCTCTGCTGATCCCTTACGTACAGGTGGCAGATGTGGAATGTGGGGTTTATTTATGATCTGGAGGGTTTAGTAAGTGGTCACAGATGAGTTTTCAGTTCTCTGAACCTGGTTGTTATTGCAATAAAGGTGTGAAACCTTTCCAGTTTGGGGTTATGTGGATCAAATGACTACCTTTTTGCTAGAATCCTTTTCTTCGTTCTCATGCATGGAAATCTCTCTCCTCCCTAAAATCTTAGACAACTTCTTAGGATCGGAAGTCCTCAGTTAGCTGCTCTGTCTCTTAGTAATCCCTTTCATTTGTTTACTCTGTTAGAGTTTAAAGCCAGCAACTACTCCATGACGCAGGAAAAGGCACAAGTCACCCTACGAGGGAATAGGAATGTGGTTGTAATTCACATGAAAACAAGTTGACTTTATCTTGTTTCTCTGGGTCAATAAAAGTGTATCATCTCTTAGAGGCTGATGTTTTCTTGTATTGATAGGTTAGCAGTGGTTTGGGGCTAACTCATTTTTCAGCAAACATGGGTTAGAAGAGTGAGGAATGAGTAAATTAGCTCAGAGAGGCCTGGGCAAATGAGAAAACAAGTATATGTCCAGTCTACAGGACACATATCTCCCTGGCCTCCAGCTGTTTCTGCTGCCATGCAGAAATAAGAGCCAGCGTTGCCAGTTCCTGTTTTTGTTTGTCTTCTGATGAAAAGTTGGAGAGGTGGATTTTAATGTGAAATTGACTCCTTTTACATAGTGACAGTTAAATATCAGTCTGTTCAAAACATTGTGCAGGCCAGATAGAACATTGTCTATGAGCTGGATTTGGCTCTAAGCCCACCAGCTGGCAACTCTAGCTTGAGATAATAACATTTTTAAGTGAAGCTCCTATTCATTCAGTCAGTGTGTCCACATGCACAGCGGAAGGTCTTGTGGGGCTGCGAGGGTCTGTGTAGGTGACGATGGTGTCCCTTGAGCCCTCCCATGGAGCTGCTGTCTACGGTGCAGTGCACAAATGAGATAGTAATCTAGGGCCATGCATGAGCAGTTTAGTAAGAGAGGAGGGGTTTCCAGATTGGAGAGATGACTTGTGGCGGGCATCCCCAAGGAAGGGTGCATTGAGGTGCACTATGAAGGCAATGGGGCACAAGGGGCCAAAGTGGTGAAGCTATGGAAGTGAGACCCAGCACATGCATTTAGGGAACAGTCAATGACCTGCTTGGGCTAGAAGTAAAGTACCAGTTCACTTTGGGCAAGAGATTCTGATCTGGTATGAAGTGTGATCCCGTTCAGCTGCTGTTCATCATAGGCCACCGGTCCTAGCTTGGCAGGTCATTCCTGGCTGTCTGCTTGGCATGTAAATTACACGGAGTTATAGTGATCTCCTATCTTGTGTTAATCCTCGCACTTGGATCTGCAAACACCCACAGAGACTCTTGCATTGAGAGGCTAGTTGTGTTGAAGACTGCCAGAGTCAGAGTGCTGTGTTGCAAAACCATCCTGGAGCTCACCTGCAGTCTGCCTATTGGGGAAGGGGGTGCACATGGCATGAGGCTTATGCACCTAACTAAGGTCTGTATGACTTCGTACACCTCTGGATAGCGAGTCATGCTGAGCTTATGTCCTTCTCCCAGTTAAGATTTGTTCCTGGTCTTCTCACTGCTCCTGGTTGCAAGGAAGCAAGTCTTCCCTTTGGTGACCTGTCACTACTCTTTTTCTGGACATGACCTTTGGTAGTCAGATCTCTAACTGTGACATGATTCTTGACAGCAGCAAGAAAGTCTTCTCCCTACTTCCCTGGGTATGTTTCAAGAAACCCTAGTTTGACCAAAGAATTAAAAAATAAAAGCAATGAAAGAAGATGGGATCGGGAGGGAGAAAAACCAAAAGAGACTCTTAATGTCATAAAACAAACTGAGGGGGGTGGGGGGAAGAGGGGTTGGGTGAGGGTGGTGGGGTTACATCATATGTTTAAATAAAGCTTAAATAAAGTAAAAAAAAAAAGAAAATAGGATGAAGCTCAAAAAAAAATAAATAAAAGCAAAAAACTTAAGAAACACAATTAATTACTACATCCACATTTAAGATGGTCATAAAACATGGGAGTTATATTAAAGTCTCCATCCAGTCTTAAAATAAAGTAGTTTTAGCTTTGTTCAGATGAACTTTTCAAAAAGTATGCTAAAAGTTAGTCTGTCAGTTGGGAGTGTCCCAGTTGAGGTGTGATGTCATGTAAGTCACTTAACTTCCCTGAGCCTCTTTTTCCTCCGAGAACATTGTGAAGCCCACTCGGTGTCTTGGTTCCTCTCTCTGGCTGGGATGCAGTTTGTTCATGTCTCCTAGTGTGGCTTTCAAAATGAAAGAGCATATTCTATGTGCGTTCTCATTAGCGTACTAGATCATTACTAATTTTTTTTTCCTGGCCATTATATTTCGGTGCCACATACCACTGACATGTTCTATTACCATCACTCAGACTCCTTCCCAAGACAATTTTCCCTGTGTCTTACTCAGGAAATGAGTTTGTTCTGTGTTCGAGTGTGGTAAGGTTTGTTCTGTCCCCTTCCTCTGGCTTGTTGAAACCGATTTGCTGCTCTCCAGTGTTCTTATGAGCCTCCCAAGTTACAAGCCATCTGCAGCTTCAACACAAAGAGAAAACTATTTTTGGTGAGATCTATTGAAGTGAGGCATGCTGTCATTTGGATACTAGTATTGGGAATATTTACTGTAGGTTTTCCATGTGTAGAACATTTCATCTTTACTACAGCCTTCAGATGTGGGTCCTGCATTGTGAGCTCTATGTTGCTGGTGAGGATATGGGATCTTAGAGAGCTTGGGTTTGTTACCTAAGGTCATGGAGCCAGAAGTTACAGAGCTGGTCCTGAACCCAGAGCCTGTATTCTGAGCTTTGTCTGTAGTT
>ML102350.1:26935-49789 GCA_003697995.1 Taxidea taxus jeffersonii | reverse complement strand
GTGTGTGTGTGTGTGTGTGTGCGTGAGTGTACTCTTTTTTTCTAAGAAGAAAGACAAAAACAGAGCCCACATCTACCTAGGTATTCAGCACGTTCTTTGTGTGGATCCATTTGCAGCGAATCTGAAATTTGAAAGAAAAACAATACTGAGAAACAAAAGTGCAATTGAGGAAACCACAGTTTATCACTGAACCAAGGCCTTGCAAAGGAATTTTTTTGTTTTGTTTTGTTTTGAGCTTTTCTAAATAGCCATTATTTTGTCCATCACCTTCTTCCCAACCCCCTTCGATGAACTGGTTGAGGGGTAACGATTAACTCATGAGTGACCCCGTTCTCCACGTGGTTCCCTGCACATAATTCCCTTAGGTAATAGAAGTCATGAATTTACAATAAAAAAATAGGAGGTTTTAATTAATATGTGGTACACAGACATAGTTTATAGAGAAGGAAGCCCTGCATAGGGGTTGGCAAGACGGCTCTGAAATCAGCTTCCCCTCCACCTTCACACCAATGAAGGATCAATCTACTAATGGGGATTCTGTAACGTGGTGTCACAAGAGGAAAATGATGACAGGCTCCCTCTGCATAACAAAAGCCCAGACTAAGTATTAGTAATTCAGAGCTGCTATTATGCATACAGAGTTTGAAAATCATTTTCCTTCCAACTCAACAATTATTTATTGAGTTACTACTAAGTTTTGAGCTCTGCGGTATAAATAAGACTTGGTCTCAGTGTCTGCCTTTAAGGAGAGTGGAGCTTAATGGGGAGTGTATCAGTAACCTACTGCCATAGTGCACTGCGGAACAAACAAAATCACAGTGGCATATAATAAGAAACACTTATTTGCTTGTGTGTCTTGGGAGCTCTGCCAATCAATCTCCGCTGAACCCACTCACATTGCTCAAGTTTGGTTAGCTGGGCAGTTGAGGTCCCTGGGCTCTGCTCTGTGTTTCTCTCACCCTCTGTCAGGTGAGCCTTGTGGCAATGGCAGAGACACCATGGGCAAGGAAGCCCAACTACAACAGTGCTTTGTCAACCTCTGCCTACATCAATTTGCTAACAACTCATTGGCCAGAAGCTAGATAGCTGAGTCCACCTTAGAAAGGAAGAAGGTTACAAAGGGAGATGGCAAAGGGCTTGGGCACCAGCAAGGCTGAAGCATAAGGCTATTTTGCATTCTGCTTCACAGGAACTGATAAGATAAACATCACCATTTGATAAATATATGTAATAGAAAAGCAGGTTTCTAAACCTTGGAATATCAAGGATGGAGAAATGCAGAAGAGGTGCAGGAGGAGCTTTCCGCGAAGGATGACGGCTAAACTGAATTGGAAGGAAAATGAAGAGCTCATAAAGTGGATCAGGGAGATGGGTATTATAGACCGTGGTAAGACCACGTGCAGGTCTTAGACCAAGGCACGGAAGTGTGAAATAATGCCGACCAGCGTGGCGGGAGCACATGGGAAGAAGGCGAAGGGGAGGTGGAAGGTGCTAGGTGAGACTGAGAGGTAATTGAGTTCTGATTCTTGAGGATGGGGACGCATGACACGCATACTTGCAAACCTTAGACTTCCAGTGTAGGTAACAAACCCCGGGGAATGCATGGATAAAATGTGCTTTGCCAACCGGTGTGTAGGCTAGGAAAAGGGCAAGGACACTAAAGCAGGTGTCTTTCCTACTGTAACAGAAGTAGCAGAAAACAGAGACAAGTGAAAATCTCAGCCCAGTCTCCCTTTACCCTGCTCAGAAGACATCCCCTAGGAAAAGCCATTCTTGGAGTACAACGAAAAAGAGAGGAGTGTCTCTTTAAGAAAGTGGTGGGGCAGTGTTTTGGTTTGGAAAGCCTGGAGACAGTGGCGGGAGGCTAAGAAAGCTCTGGAAAGGCGAATGGAAGTGTTTGACAAGATGAAAGACTATTTAACGCGGGAGACAGCTGCTTGACGGAAGAGATCTGTAACAGCGCAGTCAGAAAAAGACACCTTCGCGGCAAAAGCTACTACAAGCTCGGTCACGCTACTTTTGTCTGGCGTGACAGGCTCCACCTAACCGAGTTTGAAGGCGGGGTTTAGTGCCCATGCTGGTGCTGCGAAACAGGTGGGCAATATTAACTTCCTGTTGCTGCAAGCCCCCAGCGCACGTCCCCCGGCTCAAATACCAAGGTACCAGCAGGGCTGTGTGTGTTCCCTTCCAGAGGTTCTAGAATACAGCCCATTTCCTTGTCTTTTCCAGCTTCTAGAGACTGTCCACCCTCCTTGGCTCGTGGCTCTCTTCATCCATCTTCAGAGCTAGGAACATGACATTTCTCTGGTCCTTATTCTGTAGTCACATATTCCTCTGACTTCAGTTGGCAAGAACTCTCCAGTCTTAAGGTTGCACATGATTAGACCGGATGCACTGCGATAACCCAGGATATTCCCATCTCAAGATCCCTAACTTAATCACATCTGCAAAGTAATTTTGCCGTATAAGGAAGCATTCACAGGTGCCAGGGATTAGGGCATGGACATCTTTGTGTAATTTCCTGCCATATGGGGAAAGCTCTCTTTAACACCACAGATCAGAGACATTTTGCAGTTAATCTGTGGTGTCTACGTTGAATTGACCAAACACAGAGCTAGATACAAGATGATCTGTGGTCAAATAAGGAATGTTTCCATGATTGACAACCCAAACACTAGTAATAATGCAAATATCACTTGCTCAAAGGATCCTTCCCTGATTGGACAAGTTAGGATTAACCTAGTAGGTGACCTACGCAATTGCCTGTTCTTTTCTTCTTTGTTTTGCTCATATTACATTTCGGATGCCTAGCACAGAGACTGGCATGTAATTGGTTGCTGACTAATATCTTTTGGATGCATGAGTATGCCATTAATAAATGACCTACCTCAGTCTATACACTGTGCTTGTCACTTGGCAGATATCATGTCTAATATTCCTCTTGAACTTTAAGATCAATATCATGATTCCCAATTCATGGTGGAGGAAACTGAGGCTTAGCTCAGAAAAACCCAAATTCTTTTCCCAAATCCCAGAACTAATAAACAATAAAAGCAAGGTTCAGTATAGGTCTGTGGGACCCCAAAGTCCATTCTCTTTCCCATGGTAGCTTTTGCAAATGGACCATGACCATAAATCTGCCCAGTTCGGCTAGCAAAGGATCTTGCCCATTATCTAGTAAAATTCCCATGGCATCACTACCTGGGTCATAATCATAGTAAAATATCAACGATAGCATCAAGAGTAATAGCTAAACATACATAATGTTTACCTGGGGTCTGACGCTTCTGTGAGTGAATGTCTAATCTGCATTAACTCATTTAATCCCAGCAGCAACACTGGGCAGTACTCATAAAAAAGGAAACAGAGGTTTGGTCCCTTGCCCAAGGCCACACAGCTAGCAGAACACAAAGCCAAGGAGCTCAGGAGTCTGTGGGCCTCCCCCCTGGGCTTGCTATTGCCTCTTAAATTGCCAGAGAGCCCATCCTGGTAACCTAGTTCTTCAGTCTGCATTCACAGTGTTTGGAGAAACCCACCACATGATTCACCCCAGTACTCACAAAACATGTGCAAAACAAAGGGAAGAATGTCAAGGACACCGACATTTTTATCTGAATGGGATCTAAGCTATTTAGTTCAGCGCTTTATTTTGTACAAAAGGACTCAGACTTGCTCAGAGAAGGGATGCAATTCCCAAGGTTTGCGTAGGAAGCTGGCCCTTCCTTTATCCCCCAGAGCACCTTGCTCAAGAAGTGATTGGCCTCCATGTTATAATGGTGGATTCTTCACCTGGCTCCCTCCCAAGGGCAAAGGGTTGCCCTAGATCCAGTTGATATCAGCAACTAGCCCCTACAACAGGGTTGATACACCAGCAGCACTCAAGTTCTTAAGTTCTTTAAAGAATGAAGAGCCTGTAGGTCCTGTTTCCAGAATATATTGCCAATCCATCTGCTGTCCCCACCCCCGTCCAAACTACTGTCCTCTCTCTCCTAGACCTAGGCCCCAATTCCCACTTTGTGTCGCTGCTTCTTTTCTTTTAAAAAGCACCTTGAAAATGTCATTCTGAGTATATCATCATTCTACTTAAACCATCCCATGGTTTCTTGTTATAGACGGCCACACTGAGCCCATAGGGCTTGACCCACCCCGGCCCCCCAGTTATGTGTCCGCTCCCATTTCACACTATCTTCTTCCTCACTCTGTGTGCCCTGGACTTCTTTTCTATCCTACTCCTCCTTCTTCTTCTTCTTTTTAAGACTTAGTTATTCCTTCTTTTGAAGACTTACTTATTTCTTTATTTCAGAGAGAGAGAAAGAAAGAGAGCATGAGTGGGGGGGAGGGGCAGAGGGAGAGGATCTTCAAGCAGACTCCCCAAAGAGCACAGAGCCCAACAAGGGGCTCCATCCCACAATCCATGAGATCATGACCTGAGCTGAAACCAAGAGTCAGATGCTTAACTGACTGAGCCACACAGGTGTCCTGAACTTATTTTCTTCTTTTCTTTTTCTTTTTTTATTTACTTACTTTATTTAAATTCAAATAATTAATAGATGGTGTAGAGGTAGAGCTTGATAGATTCATCAGTCTTAATATAATACCTAGTGCCCATTCCATCACATGCCATTCCTAATGCCCGTCACGCAGCTACCCCATCCCCCCATTCACCTCTCCTCCAACCCTGTTTGTTTCTTAGAGTTAATAGCCTCTTATAGGTTGTCTCCATCTCTGATTTTATCTTTTTTTGCTCTTCCCTCCCATCCCCTATGATCCTCTGTTTTAGTTCTTAAATTTCACATATAAGTGAAACCACATGATAATTGTCTTTCTCTGATTGACTTGTTTTGCCCAGCATAATACCTTCTAGTTCCATCCACATTGATGTAAGTGGTAAGATTTCATCCAAACTTATTTTCTTAAACACGACTCATTTGTTTCTACCTAAGGGCCTTTGTACCTGCTAGTCCTTCTGTCTGGAATATTCCTCTCCCTGATTTCCAAAGTTCACAACCTTCTCATTTTTCAGGTCTCAAATCAATTGTCATTTCTTCAGAGAGAGGCCTTTCCTGAACATCATATGTTAGCAGTAGCCTCAAGTCCATGTTCTATTTCTTTGAAATTATCTTATTCATCCTTGGTTTGCTTGTGTATGCTCTGTCTCTTGGACTAGAATACTAGGTCACAGAGAGCAGGAACCATGTATGTCTGTTTTCCTTGTCACTTCCACTATTATGGCATGGTGCTATCCACTGGTCAGCAACATTAGCCTAGCTTGAGCGCTTGTAAAGAAAGTTGAGTCTCTGAGCCCCAACTCTGCCAAATCTGCATTTTAGTATTTCCCCTGGAGACTCAAATGCACTTGATAGTTTGGAAAGTTGTTTTCTACCATTGGGCCTTGAAAACAGAGGAGTTCCACAGAAGCATATTTAAAAAGTGAATGAATGAATGCTCTAGCACGGCATCTCAAAGATGGAGGTGTTAAGTGTTCCATGTCAATAAACGTTATGGCAGGTCTTCCAGGATGGCAGAAATTTAATTTATTTAATTAATAAAAGGGATTTCCCAAATGATGTCCTTGCATCTGTGGCTGATCACCAAGTATGTTGAGAAACAGAGCCACAGCATCTCTGAAGCGTCTGAAAATCTGGCAGACCCCCGCAGTGTCATACTTCAGTGGATAGGCATGCCATTGCTCCATGAAACTCATTCCCTCTTCTGAGGCAAATTTAAAAATAATATACACCGTTCTCATCGGTAATCATCTGAAGCTGAGCGGTATTCAATTATGGTCATGAAAATAGTGTAACTAATTTTTTTAACACACACATCAGAACAGAGTTCAAAATGAACAAAGTCCTTCAAATCACCCACCTCGGATTAATATTGAGCAGAAAAAGCTCAGTTAAAGTTGGATTTCTGCCATGCCCATGACCGTGTAGAAGTATGGATAGAAAGAATGTGGAGAAGAACTTAGCTAAGGAAGACTGACCATTTGTTGCAGAAAAGAGACTGTAGCTGAATGCTTAATGCTCGGTTTTATGCTTTCCATTGTTTTCATAAAATGCTTCCCAATGAATAAATATAAGTGTGTTATTTGAAATAAAAGCAGTGATACAATGGCTGCCTTGGGCGGTCACGCAAACTTCTGTCTGTTGGTGTGGGACAAACACAGCCTATGGGTCACCTGCCTGGGCTCAAGTTCCAATCTTTCCCTTCCCGCTGGAGGATGTGAACCCTCAGATGACTGGAGCTTTGTAGAATAAGGGTAAAAAGTCCTCACTTGCAGAGTTGTTTTATGGAAAGTTCAGAGCACGTAGTTGCTCTTTTCTACCTGTTTCTTTTTTACAGACAAAAGAACTCAGAAGGTTAGTACACAGTATACAGAAGACTAACAAAAAACAAGAATGGCTTTGTGGCATTCAGGCATGCATTTGAAAAAGGAAGCAGGCAGCTATCAATAAAACTGGTGAGGCTGGAAGATATTTCTAAGTTATATTAAAGACCAATAAATACCCCCAAATAGTTTATACATTCAAACATGTTCTGATACTCAGTGGAATAAGAATAGTTCCTTGTCTTCCAGACTTGTTAATTTATTTTACTTTATTTCATTTTACTTTATCTAATCGACTTTTACTTTCACTTACTTGGTTTTAACTTACTTCCTTTTACAGGCACTTCTGTGCTGCATGCCCCAAGCTGGACACGGTTCTAAGTTTTTGACGAATACCGGTCCCTCCCGCCTCCTAAGAATCCTTTAAGGAGGCACAGTTATAAGCCCCATTTTACAGATGAAGTCTTTTTAAAAAATAGGCTGAGGAAGATTTTCAGTTTCTTTTTTTTTTTTTTTAAGATTTTGTTTATTTATTTGTTAGAGAGAGAGAGAGAGAGAGAGAGAGCAGGAGCAAGCACAGGCAGACAGAGAGGCAGGCAGAGGCAGAGGGAGAAGCAGGCTCCCTGCCGAGCAAGGAGCCCGATGCGGGACTCGATCCCGGGACGCTGGGGTCACGACCTGAGCCGAAGGAAGCCGCTCAACCACTGAGCCACGCAGGCGCCCCCGATTTTCAGCTTCTAATGCGCCACTTAAACAACCGCACGCCAAGTCAAGCAGCTGAGCTTCACGGAGAAGGTCCCGAGCTGAGAGCCTGAGGAAGCTCGCTGTGGATTCTGGCTGATCTGTGGGCCGGCAGTGCGACTTGGCCCAAGCCATTCACACTGTCCGACCTTTGATTTCCTCACTGTTAAACTTGGCAGAGTAAGCTTTACTGTCCAGCAGAATAAAGGAAATCGAATTAATAGCAGCTCCGGACACACAGTAGGGGCACACCAGAAATGCTAGTTGAGTTCACAGGGAGAGTTGAGATGATCAATGCATGCACAATGGATATATGAAAAGGAATTTGTTTTCCTGAAATTGCACTCTGCCAACAAATTGAAAAACACCACCAATCTGAGAAATGCATGGCACTCATGCTCTTGTGCTGTTTGGTCCTGAATTTTTTATCTCCCAAGAATAATGACCTCAGCCCTGGGCATTTCCAGGGGATTAATGACCAGCGGAATTTAATGACCCCGGCTCCAGCCTAGAGCCATCCCACATTCCCTGGGTACTCATTAATCCCGGGTAGACCAGCCGCCTTTCTTCTCCCTGCAACAATCATGGCCAAGTTCAGCCCAGCTGCAGGTGAAGGGGCCACTGGGACTCCACGCCTCTACTTCAGTCCCCAGCCTGATCCAAGCTCCAGCCACTGGCTCATTTATTTACAGGGGCAGCCAGACCGTAATTAAAATATGCTAAGGAATTCCCCTGTACCGTGGCAGCTGGACCCAATGATGAGATGCTTCCCATACGTGCCCCTGTCCCTGCCTCCCCTTCAATACACACATATTTAAGTTTTAGGGAGGCAGCTCGGTATTGCCTCACATTTTATGTAGAAGGATTTCATGAGATTTTAATGAGTTTCTACCACTGGAAAAGAAAGCTCACAAAGGATCCATGCAAATTGCTTTGTCTTGTGCAGCAATACTAGGATGATGACATGCTTCAATATTTAGTTTCTGCAAGGATATATAGATATGCTGATATATGCACACAGGCCCCTAAGCATTTCTGCTTGCAAAAGTGCAAGGTGAAACAGTACTGCAGATGCATGGTGTGGTCTGTGGTTTAAAACCTTGGGGCTGGATTTCCCCCAGTGGACATCTGCTGGCAGGACCACAGGCTGGCCTGTGTCCCCAGCACCAAGACTCCACCCACCATCATACTCAGTTTGCTCATCTGTCCAATGGGCAAACCAGAAGTCTCCAAAATTACTTCCCCCCTGGAAAAATTCTTAATTCCTGTTCACCAATTGACAAGTGGATCAAATGTCACCATCCTTCTCCCTAGGGACCGAACCAGAAGGAAAAGAAGTTCATGAAATGACCGGTGTATATAAGATGTTTTCCTCCTCCCACCAGGTCTCTGAGATCACCCTTTCTCTCTGCATTTCTTGATGAGAAGACTAAATGCAGCAAGTGGCAGTGTAGAGAGAGGAACCCCAGGCACCATACTCCTCCATTTTGCCTAGAAGGTCAGGCCAAGGAAGGACTTCTGGACTGGAGGTATAAGCCAAGTGGGCCATAGACTGGGGCAAGGCTGGCTGGTCTGAGTGACTTCATAAACCAAGACTTGAATGAAAATCCTAAGACCCGGGGACAGGAGAGATGCCAGGAGTGCTGAATCATAACACGGGAATCCCACTTAGCCTGAACTAAGGAAATGTTCTTTTAAGAAATGCTTCTATTGGGGCTCCTGGGTGGCTCAGTTGGTTAAGCGGCTGCCTTTGGCTCAGGTCATGATCCCAGCGTCCTGGGATCGAGTCCCACATCGGGCTCCTTGCTCGGCAGGGAGCCTGCTTCTCCCTCTGCCTCTGCCTGCCTCTCTGTCTGCCTGTGCTCGCTCTCTCTCTCTCTCTCTAACAAATAAATAAATAAAATATAAAAAAAAAGAAATGCTTCTATTATAATATGTGTTTGTATATGTAGACACAGATCATGCACATACACGGGTATATGTATGATTTTAATAATATTAAATTACTCAGATGTTCGGTATTCAAAATCCCTCTCATTCAAAATCTGTGTACCAAGAGTGGCCAACTTCCCTTCCAAACCATTTTTGCTGTTTTGTCTTTTTTTTTTTTTTCACAATGGGAGCAACATTTTGATTTTAGACATAATATAGGTTCATTATAAAAAATACATTCACATATTTCACACATGGTTAAGGAATAAAATAAAAGCCACCCAATAATCCACCAGCAAGTGCTCTGGACACAACTGTCTAAGGGAGAGAGGAAAAAGACACATGACTTCTGGATCTATCCATCCCCTTCTAATCACATCCTTGTACTCGTTAAAGCCTGACAGGGGGACAGGGACTGTCTTTTCCATCTCTGAATTTCCAGGGCCTGCTTAGGACCAAGCATACACCACCATAACTGCTACTGGATGAACAAAAGATCGTGTGATACAGGGAAGAAGAAGAAGCCAAACCCGCGTGTTGTATTTACGTTGGTTGGTCCATCACGGTTGTGAATTTCTCAAGCCAGAATTTAGGATGACCCTTTGAGTTGGACAGGATTAGCCACAGAGCGGGTAGCTTCTGGGTGTTCAATGGTCAAAAGAAGCCTTAAGGATATTGATAACGCCGTAAGCACCCACTGATAAATGTTACTGTGTGTTGTACCTACACAACCCCATTTGGTCTTCAGGAGGACCATGTGAGAAAGGTACTATTGGCCCCATGTTTCAAATGGGTAGACAAAAGTTCAGAATGGGCAAGTTATTTCCTGGAGGTCAACTACCTAGAAAGCTCTAGAGACTTGAGTTCAAGGACTGGATGTATAAAAGCTGATTCCTAGACTCTTCCCCGTGGTGCCCACCAAGTTGTCACAGTAATCAACACTTTCCTGCTCACCTCTCAATTTCTCATTCTCTCCAAACTCCAAAAATCCAGAGCTAATTCCATACAAGTTCCTCTGAACACATTAAAACAGGCCCTTGTAGCTACTAACTTAACATGAGGAGGAAAAAAAAGAAGAAGAATAAGAAGTCAGGAAAGACGTTTTTTTACCATTGAGGAATCTGAAGCGCAGAGAGAGATGTGACTCCTCCAATGTCACTGAGGGTACACGCCTTTGATCTTTCCAATTCTTTCCAGCATCTCTCTCCGTCCCTGCTAAGCAACACTCGCAACGACCTTCCAGGTTCGCCCGTCCCAAAGGCCTCCACAGCCACAAATTATATATATTGTTTAGCTGAGTCCTTGGATAAATTTAAGTCATTGTTTGAAATGCACGCCTTCTTCTGTTGTCTCTGCAAAAATTTTCGGTCGATTAAGCAACAATAACGTGGATTATTCTATGGGTATCTCGGGATGCTTGCCTAGAATACTGTATATGAATTCCATTGTACTGTAGTCAATTAAACTCCATTGTCTATAAAAGTCACCTGTCTGACTTGGGGAAAAGTGGGTATGAATGCAAAAGACCCAACAACGTGTTAGAAGTGAGATCTAACCAAGTAATTTATGCCACTCAGCTTGAAAGGAGAAAGAGCAAGCAATATTTCTGGTGCCTGGAAGCTGTGTGGTGATTTTATGAGACCGTTCTGATCGCGAAGGTTTGCTGATGGTGGAGGGAGGCGCCCCAAGTTTAACTGCCTCTGAAAACTAAGACAAGGAAGACAAAGAATACTTTTTTGTCATTCTTTGCTCAAATGAAAGAAACTTGTCATTCCAACTTCACAAGACGGTGCTCGAAGATGAAATGTTCAACTCCACTGGGACAGCCATTTTTTTTGCTGTTATTACAGAAGAAAATTATAACCATAAAAATGTCCAATTTAGAAAAAAAGGTGCCACTTTAGTGTCATTTGCATAAAAGCTGTTACACACAAATTGTTATAAAGACAAATGTGTAGTACTCTTGTTGAAAATTGCTTATATCTTGGGTACTTCGTCTCAAACGACATAAAGGCCTCTTCAAACTGAAATTCATTCTCAGGTAAATAAAGCTGAAAGCGAAATTTCACCTATTTGAAAGTACGTGAGTGGTTTTTCATGTTGTCTTAAACAGGTTCTGGGAGGCTGGCCCTCGCCCTCCTCCCACTGCCAGCAGCCGTGTCCCCTTGGCTGCAGGTGCCCCCGCTCCCCGCAAGATCTGACGATGCCCTCGGTGCTGATGCTGGCAAGGGGCCACATCCCCTGATATCCAGGGGGCCCGGCGGGTACAGGCAGGACAGGTGTCGGAGAGAAGGAGGTTTAAGTCGGGAAGGGCCTGAGGACTCCTGTCTTCTCTGAAAATCAACACTCAGAAGGCAAACCTTTCCCAGCTCACCTGTCACTCTGATCCCGCACTTGCATGCTTAACCATCACATCGGAACTTCTGTGATCACTTCAACTTACGCTGTTTTCAATTTTCTACGCTCCTCCTTCTGCTTGGAATTACTGGACTAATCCTGAAAAATTTCAGCTTATCCCTTAAGAGTCATCTCGAGGGACTGATTTTTTTTTTTTCTCTTGCTGCCCATTGTCACTTGCTTCCTTCCTCCTCTGCCATTCCCACCCAGATATTAATATTCATTCATTACTATTAAGTGATTGATTAATATTAATTTGTCACACTTACCACAACCCGTAATGACTCCCATCCCTGCAGCCCTCCCACTTGATGGCAGAGCCTGTGTCTAGCCCATTTTATATTCCAATCCCAAGGCCATGACTGTCACAGAGCAGCCACCAGAAACAGTTCCATGGAATGAACGGATGATGGCTATCTAGTCATACAAGGCACTACCTTTTTAGTGAATTTCCTGTTATGAAGCGCTTCAGTGAAAATACCAATCTGGTTGAACTTACTTTAATCAGGCAATTTTAGAGCATTGTAAAAATACTGGTGTGTTGTCATGTCTTATTTTCTTTGTTTAAAAACTTTCCTAAGGAATAACTGACATAAAAAATGTGCACATTCAATGTATACATTCTGAGGAATTCGTACATAAGCGATGTACCCTTGTGATCCCCTCACCTCCATTTAGATACTAAACATACCCATCACCTCCCAAAAACTCCTTGTTTTCATGTCTGTGTGTGTGTTGAGACCACTAAACGTGAGATGTATCCTAAACATCGATCAGTATCTACACACATTTTGAAGCCCAAAACAGCGTCTTGTGACCTATAGACTCTTGGTTGTACGGCACACGGCTCCAACTTATTCACCTTGCACAAGTAAAACTACAGCCACTGACTAACAGCCCCTCTTGTCCCCCGTCACCCCCAGTCTCTGGCAACCACCATCCCGTTCTCTGCTTTTGTGGACTTGACTGTTACGGAATCATGCAGTATGTGTCCTTCTATCACTGGCTTCTTTCGGGTAGCATAATGCCCTCTAGGTTCATCTGCATTGCTGCTAATGATAGGATTCCCTTTTTTTTAAGGTCGTTATATTCCATTGAATGTATATGCCATATTTTTTCAGCTTTATTGAAGTGTAATTTGTGTAAAAAAATTACATAGAATTGAGGCGTACGATTGTGTGAGTTTGGACATAGGCACCCTAGGGTTACCAACACAACGGAGGTAGTGAACATACCCATTACCTCCAAAACTTTCCTTGTGTCCCTCTGGTTGTGTGTGTGTGTGTGTGTGCCTGTATGTATGTGTGTGTGCACCAAAAACACTTTACATATTTATCCTCAACATAAGTTTGGAGCTTTATTGTGGTATAGTTGACAAATGAAATTGCAGTGTAGTACAAAGTAATGATTTGATATTTTGGTAAGTGTACACATTATGACATGATGCCCCCCATCAAGTTAATTAACATATTCATTCCCTCACGTAGTTCCTTTTATTTTTTTTGGTGAAAAATCTTAAGATCTACTCTTAACAAATTTGAAATACACAATACAGTTTATTAACTACAGTTAATATGTTCTGGGTTATGCTCTAGCTTCCCAGAACTTACTCATCTCATAACCCAAAGTTTGTACCATTTGACTAACCTCTCCCTTTTCTCCCTCCCTCTAGGCCTTGGCAAAATAATTTTAAAAAGAGAGAGAGAGAGAGACTCTATCAAACTAAAAAAAATATTCTGCATAATAAAAACAAAACAAACAATGAATTCTGGAACACTGAAAAGAAATAAAATAAAATAAAACAAGACAAGACAAAAAAGCAAAAACAAAAAAAATCAATAATAAAAAGAATCAAATTTTAAAATAAAAAAATGCTTAGTGGAATTGGAAAAAAATATTTGCAAATCATATATCCCGTGGGAGTTAATACTCAAAATACACAAGAAACTCATAACTCAACAGCAAAAATAATAATAAAAATAATAACCCAATTAAAATACAGGCAAACAACCTGAAAAGACATTTTTCCAAAGAAGACATCCGGCTGGCCACAGACACATGAAAAGATGCTCAACACCACTCAGCATCAGGGAAATGTTAATCAAAACCACAATGAGATATCACCCCACACTTGTTAGAAAGGCTGTCATCAAAAAGACAAGAGACAAGTGTTGGCAACAGTGTGGAGAAAAGGGGACCCTCGTGCACAGTTGGGGGGATTACCAGTTGGTGCAGCCACTGTTGAAACGGTGTCGACATTCCTCACAAAATTAAAAATAGAACCACCATATGATCCAGCAACCCCACTCCTGGGTACATATCAGAAGGAAATGAAATCACTCTCTTGAAGAGATACCTGCACCCCGTGTTCACTGAAACATTATTCCCAAGAGCCAAGACATAGAAACAACCAAAGTGTCCATCAGTGGATGAATAAAGAAAATGGGTTATGTGCATATATAAAATGGAATATAATTCAGCCATAAAAAGGAATTCTTATAAACAGAGAAACCGACTTTTAATGAGCACTTAAGATAGGCCAGGGATGCTGATATACATCTTATACAAAGAGCAACCGTGTAGGTACATATCATATCGATTACTAAAGAGAAGGCAACTGAAGCTCAGAAGGGGCGTTAACCCCATGGCCCAGAGCTGAGAGCTGGGGGATCTCCAGCCTCACAAACACTATGAAAGCATGCCTCATATTTATAGCAATTGACTGCTGAGAAAATGGGCTTTCTGTATCCTTCCTTTACTCTTTTCTCCCAGCCTCCAGGCTAGGATGAATTGGACAGCATACACAAAACTAAAAAAAAAAAAAAAAAAAAAAAAAATCTTGACCTCGAGTCAACACACCTGGTTTTGAATTCCAAATGTATGTGACGTTTCCCAGCCTCCGGAGATTTATTTTATTCTCACTCTGACTCAACTTCCTCTTCTATACAATACCAACTGGGAAGCCACGTTCAGTGAATGGCAGGAAAGAAAAAGCACCTGGTCAATTCCATGGAAGTTAGAACAGCTACAATGAGCCTCAAGAAACAAGAAAGCATTGATCAGGAGAACAGGTAGGAAATTTAAAAAAAAAAAAAAAAAAAAGGACAAGAAGATCAAGATGGTTGAAAGTGGCTGGAACCTGATGAAGGTCACCAGGAACTGACAGGTGGATTGACAGTGTGGATGAGGCCAGGTCACAGATAACATAGGGAAGCTTCCAGTCATGGGTATAGAATTTAAAGTCTCCCAGAAATGGACACACTGAAGTCATTATTCTACTTTCCCTTGCTTCTCAGATGACTAACTACTGTGTTTGCTGAGGAGAGGGAGAGGAGGCAAAACGCAAAACGAAGGCAGGACTGGCAACTGGAGGGTGGCAGAAGGTTGCTGAGTTTCCATTAGAAATGGGCGCTAGTTCTGGATTGGCAAGATGTTTCCAGAAAATGCAATGACCAAGCCTCTGCAGAGAGGGTAGGGAGGATGAGGAGGCAGAGGAAAGAACCTTCTAGATGTCCAAACAGAAGGAGCCACAGAAATGGATGAGAGCCCTCTGTTCCTTTGAACCACAGCAAGTATTTCCTGAGTCAAAATGTTCGTCTTCACATGAGTATCATTTACATAGACTCAAATCAGCTTTTCTCTTGGGTAGAAGAATAATTACTGTAATACATAGTTTCCCAACTGGCACAAGAAGTTGAAACATTTCAATCAGGAATGTTAGAAGGCCAGACACTCAGATTTTTCTACTGGGAAGTTATAAGGCCAAAAAAATAACCATTTTTGGGTTATGAAAATATTCCGTATCTATTTATTTTTGAAGTGAATGTTTAACAAATAGATGTTTTGTTTGGGACTTTTAGGAGATATGAACATTTTAATTGCAAAATGGATGTTGAAGAAAAGGACTTTTCAGCTAAAGCAGTAAGAATAAGTACCACTCAGACTTTATATTTTCAAAATGAAAAATAAAAGCAGGAATATTCAGCTTGGATATGCATGCAAATTTTCTGCACATTTTTCAACTTCTGCTTTTTTTTTCTGACAAAGTACCACCTGGGAAAAGCATTGCTTGAGCCACGCAGCTGACTGAGATGGTGAGACACTTTGGATCTTTCAGGAAGGAACACCATAGTCCTGCGGTGAGGGGGAATGTCTCCCCCTGTTACAAAAGGACTTAAAGATGCACCTAGAAGAGAATATGATTATGTTAAAGGTCATGGGTCTCGATGAAATAAGAGTAAAGTGGTGGCCATCTAACCCTTGCTGAGTTGGATTATGAGGCTATTTTGCTCAGGCCAGTTCCTCCAGGCTTGCCTAAATTAGGCATTCATGAAGCCACTGCCGGTAAGTCAGAAAAGGAAACTGTTAAGACGAAGAGAATTACTTTGCTCTTTCAGAATGTCTCATGCAATCTAAAAATACTGTATATCTATCAAGATCTGTATACCCAGTCTCAGAATGTATGTATAACAATAAGCAAGGAATTCGAGAGTATCAAGGTTCCCGTTGACCAATCTATACAGGTTTGGGAGCGTAAGTGGGGGACACAGTAAAGAGCACCCCCATTTCCCCCCATGTAATTTGGAAACCTACTGAGAAGCCCACCAGAGTCAGCAGGGAGAAGTCACGTGACACCTGGTTACTGATCAAGCAGCTTATGGGGAAGGGGCTTACAGCTGCCCGTGGATAGGCTTCCTGACACTTGTGCCCAGAGTGGCATCACCACAAGCACCCTATAAAACCAGCAGCACCTAAAAATGAGCAAAACTCCCATTTGCTGGGCCGATAACTTCTCGGGGAAAAACAAGAGATCTGAGTCAAGCATTCCAGGCCATTCCTTCCAAACGTCCCCTTCAGAGAGTAAGGAAACGCCACAGGGGAGAGCAGGTGAAGAGCTCGGGATTGGCAAAGAATCCCCTCACCTGGGAGGAAATTTCAGGTTAGGAGGAGAGCTACCCACCCAGCTCCAAAAGCAGGTCAAAAGTGGGGGGACAGGTAAGCAGAGACAGGACCTGTCCCAGCCCCCAGCTTCCAGACAGGCTCCAGCTCCCTAGACGGACGGCATCGTGTGGGCTTGCAGACCTCGTCCCTGGGCAAGCAGTGAGGAGATCTGGGCACAATGACTCCAGAGAAAAGTTTCAAAAGCAGCCAACATGCTTCGAACATTTTTTTTTTTCTTCTTCTTGCGGGGGCGAGGAGGCTGACTTGTTCTCTGGAATTCCAGATGGAAAACTCAGCAGGGGTAGAAGTTGCAGGAGACAGACTTTAGCTCAGCAAGGACAAACTTCCTCACAGTTGGGATTGCCTGACAAGCTGCCTCAGCAGGGAGTGAGGTGCTCGTCTCTGGAAGTGTCTTAGCAGAAGACACTACGTCGTCTTTCTGGGACGCTGTGAAGGGGGTTTCCTGCTTGGTGGGAGGGAAGACCAGACGATTTGGAGGTTCTTCTCAGAGGCTGCATTTCTATGTCGATGCCCCTTCCTAAGACATACCTGAAGCATTTTAGTGCTCTCTGTGCTTTGAGACACTACCTGCCCAGCTCTTGGCGAGTCCGTGGAGTTCAGAAATGCCAGGGTCACCGTCCAAGGGGAAACACCTGCAGATTTCCATGTAATGCAATCACCTTTATGTCTCTTTGCCAAATGCTTTTTATACCTTAGCCAAAATGGTGGAGAATGTGTAAGGCTATGAACCATATACTCTTCCAAGTCGCGTTGTACTCATTAACTATTTCAATCTGTCCAGCAGACCTACCAGGCACTACCAGTCCCCACTTGATCTGGACAATACCTCGGCAGGTCTACACAGCAAGCTAGGAAGTGGCCAAGACAGAATTCAGAACCCAGCCAGCCTGGCTCTGGAACCCATGCACTTACTGGGCTCCTGGGGCCGAACTGCATCAGGTTGGTTGGACTCTCAAGCCATCCTCTCTCATAGCCCTTGACTCAAATGATGCCCTTCTCCATCCACGGAGGCACATTCTCCTCTCTCTTCTTGGCAAATTAATCTTGCTTCAAGGCCAACTCAAAGGCATCTCTCTCTCCTTGCTCCATGGCCTATTGCTTCAACAAAAATTTCTTGATTTTTTACATCTCTGTGTCTATGTGTTTCCCCAGCTGCGCAGGAGCTTCCCGAGAGCAGAATATTTGCACTCTTGGTCCTGGTGCTTAACCGGGCAGAGCAGACATCCAGTATATGTTGAGTGAACAAGCAAACCTTCTCATTCTGCACAGACTATACCTTGTGCCGCATGCCTCACTGAATACAGGTGCTCTTCAAGGAGTGTTTGTGGAGGACACAGTTCAGATACTTGAAAGTCCCTGGATTCCAGCTGCATGGGTACAGGTGTACCATACAGGTACAAGGGCTGTAGATGAATCCTGAGAAGCAAATGCAGACAGGATCAGGCATGCCTAAGATTCATTAGGGGGAACGCCTGAGGATGGAAAGGGAGCCGGGGGCCGGGAAAGCCATCAGGCAGTACTGTGGGTCTGACCCTAGTGAATGAGAAAAAGAAGGAAGGCAGCCCTAGGAACATCAGCACCTGCCACGCCAAGTAGGGAAGAATGATGGAGCCCGCAGGGAGTCCTCCAGCAAAATCGCCCAATAGAGAAGTCACGGGTTTTCCAGGAACGGGCCTCTGCACTCAGCAACTGGTCGGGAGCAGCCTGTGGGACGTGCAGCCCTGGCCCTGACATGGTTATTGAGAGATTTCAAGGCATGGCAGCTGGGGTTCTTGGTCAGTGATGCTCTTAAGGTCTTAAGGGTGGGTTTTCACAGCCGACCCATCCTGCGTCTCGCAGAGATCTGCCACCCCCAGAAGAGAAGAGACTGCTGAGCTGGGCTGTGCACTCACTTGTGGGTCCCTAAGATGTTTTCAAGGAGGAAGCAGAGGCTTTAATGATACTGACCTGCTCACCTTGACCGAGCTACATTAAATGTCCAAACAGCGTTTCCCTAGCCTGGATATAATGCAGAACGTTGAGGGGAGAATCACTGGCATCCACCCAGGACAGAAGTGGGCAAGATTTGTACATAGAGTTCTGGAAAGGAGAGACGTGGGCTAAAGCTGAAGGCGGACACGGGGACAGTGAGTTTTAAAGATGTCATGGCTCCAGCTGATGATTGTAATGGCTAGTGATCATTTGAACCTACAGTTCTCCAGGCCCTGTGGTAAGCACTTGAAGAGTATGAAAATGTTTAATCCGTACGTTCTTATCCCACCATTTTACAGAGAAGGAGGCTAAGGCACGAGATGTTACTGTGCCCAAGGCCATGCACTGAATGAGTTGGCGTTGGGATTCAAGCTCAGATACCCCTGCTCCAGAGACCACACCCCTAGGTGCTGTGTTCTGCCCAAGGAGGGAAGAGACCAGACGGGAAGGTCCATAAGAGGCAGCCTGGGAAGATAGTATCATCCAGACGTGGGTAGGATTTTCTACCCAGGCACTCGGCACATTCAGTGGCTAAGGGCCCTGCCAGAGCTGCCAGAGCGGGAGATCCCAAGGGGGCTGAGCCTGGGCCAGGAGGACCTGGGCGGCCTCTGTACGTTGTTACTTGTCTGCACGTCGGCCTCCTCTGACCACAGGTGGATGAACTGAGACTTTGAACTTTGCCACATTCTCTGCAAACCTGCCCGTGTGCTTGTGTGTGCATAGATGCATGTGTACTTGGGCCTGGGACACCTCTTTGTCCAAGTGCATATTCAGGACATCTGCAAAGCCCTGGAGCAGCAAGTGAGTCTCCCCACACGCACCGAGTTCAAGAGTGCCCAGGGCAAAGCCCCGACGGATGACACGGGTCCTGCAGCACCCACACCCTGTCCAACGCCTTCGTGTAAGGTAAAGCAGTTGCGAGCTGGACCTGTGTTTTAAAAACTAAACCTCCAGAGATCATCAGGCAATGTGCGGAACCTCCTAAGAGGGAGACCAGAGCAGCCCCACCTTCGTCCTTCAGCAGGAACTAACTAAACACTCCCTCTGTGCCAGACCCTGAGCGGGGGAGACAGCCGTGAGCTCGCAGCAGCAGGTGACAGAAAATAACCAGAAAAATACAGAACAACGTCTAAGAAGAAAAGGGAAAGTGGGGTGAGATGAGAAACCAAGAAAGGAGGGGCACCACCTGTATGCGGAACGGTCCCTGAGGCATGGAGCGGAGTTCAAGGCGCACCTCTGGAGCAAGCGCCAAGGGTGCAGGGGAGCCGGGGGAGCCAGCACGACTGCAGCACTGTAAGCTAAGCATGCAAGTGTTGGCAGAGGAGGGGACCCTGAAATCCTGCTAAGGACTTAGGTTTTTAACATGGGAGATACTCAGTGAAGGTGTTTTGTCTGTGTTTGTGTTCGTTTTTTCCTTAATTCATACACTTTATTTTCTGGAGCAATTTTAGGTTTACAGAAAATTGAGGAGAATAACACAAGAGGGTTTCCACATTCTGTCTATCCAGCAAATAGCTTCTGGGATTATTCATATCTTGCATTAGTGCCTATTGCATTGGATACATTTGTTATAATTAATGTTGATAAACTGTTATCAATTCAAGTCCATAGACTATATTAGGGCTCATGCCTTACATTGTGCAGAAGTTTTGGCGAGTGCATATTGTCATGTTTCTCCCACTACAGGAACGTGTGGAATAGATGCATTGCCCTAAGATGTCCTGTGTGGCTTCTGTTCCACGCTTTACCTCCCCTCCAACCCCGGGCAATCACTGACCTTTGGACTGTCTCTATAATCTTCTTTCTCAAGAACGTCATATAGTTGGAATCAGATTGACTTCTTTCATGTAGCAATATAAACTCTTTCAGCAGCCTAAACTTCTCCCATGTCTTTTCATGGCCTGGCAGCTCATTTCTCTTGTCTGCTCGGTAATATCCCACTGTGGTCCGGTTGTACCACAGTTTGTTCATCCATTTACCTGAACATCTAAATGAGTCCATTCACTAGGAACATTTGGTTGCTTCCAGTTGTTGTTAATGATGACTAAATGACTATAAAGATTCATGTGTAGGTTTGTTGGGGTTTTTGTTTTGTTTTGTTTTGGTTTGGTTTTGTGTGTGTGTGTGTGTGTGTGTGTTTATGTGGACACTAGTTTTTCATTTACGCAAGTATTTAGAAGCATGATTGCCAGATCGGATGGTGCAAGAACATCTAGTTTTATAAGAAACCACCAAACTCTCTCCCAGAACAATTGGATCTGATTTGAGCGTTAAAAGATGCATGTGGGGGCGCCCGGGAGGCTCAGTGGACTAAGCCTTTGCCTTGGGCTCAGGTCATGGGATCGAGCCCCATGTCGGGCTCTCTGCTCAGCGGGGAGGAGCCTGCTTTCCCCCCTCTCTCTGCCTGCCTCTCTGCCTACTTGTGATCTCTCTCTCTCTCTCTCTCTGTCAAATAAATAAATAAAATGATTAAAAAATAAATAAAATAAAATAAATAAAATATGCATGTGCTTGCCGGTAGAGAAAAAATTGCAGCAGACAAGGCTGCGGGCCAGCTGACCACAGCAAAGCAGATGCAACCAGTTTGGGCCGGAGGTGATGAGAACTGAGCACGGAGGCAACAGGAGACTCAGAGAAACTGTTGGCATTTGAGGACTAGCTCTGTTCCGCACGCGGCCAATCCACGGACAGCTGTGTTTGTGAACAGGCACTGCATTCAAGCCCCCGGCCTGGTGAACTTTGGGGTGGCTCCCAGCTCTGTGATCAGCAAAGCCCTGGTTCAAACCATAAGTAAAAGGTCTAAAAAGGCCCCGTTTCTTCCCATAGTTCAAGAACATGGTTTTGTACAGTATCTAAACCTAACAATTTAGCGGGATTTTCCTTTGTAGTAATTATGCAATGATCAGTGTCTCAGTCTCTCCTGGGGGAAAACCTACTAAATATATGTTCCATCTAAAATTGTTGTTTTTATTGTTATAAACCAGGACAAGTGAGGTGCTGTTTCATATTTAGCAACATATAATTTACCTCTTGTACATCTTCCTTTAAACTTGTGGTTACCTTGTCTCAAGGTAAAGAGCAGCAAACAATGAATTATTGTCATTATCTCATAATCAAACACAGAGCCGCCAACAATGGATGTCATTACGTCCTAATGGGGGAATAACCAGCCAGTTCTACAATGGTCATTATGGCAGCAAAATTTAATAATGCTCTGACTCCGCCCATCCCGCTTCTTATTTTCAACACCAATTACGACTGTTTTCAAGTGTTTCTTCCTGCATTGTCTGAATCCTAGTTAGCAAAATGATTGTTTAGCAAATGCAATCTGGCAGCAGGAACAGAGGAATTCTGTTCCTTTAAATTGTGAGCCAGTTAAAGGAGGCAGAGCCTGTGTTCTAGGGGAATGGGCTCACCTGGGAGAGGAGGGGAGGGAGAGAGAAGGACTCTGGGAGGGTCTGCAAGGTCAAGTGAGGACCACCTGCAACTCTAACAGGTAACCTGAGCTCATCAATTCCCACATGGCCTCATGGGATAAGTATTTCTAGTTTTGATTTGCAAATAGGGGACCTGGGGCTTAGAAAGATTAAATAATTTCTGGAGGATGCCTGATGCCTGACCAAGAGGTACTGGAAGGGGCTGGATTCTGGAGGTGGGGTCGCTGAACCTGCCCTTCCCCCCACAAGGTGCGCACTGTCCCATTGTTCCCTACCCTCCTTGTTCCTGAAGGCTCAGGGCATTTATACGGTTGTTTTATAGGTTTTAAGTAAAGAACAAGCCCCCGTGCTGGGAACTTCCTCCCTGCTGCCTGCCTGGTACTCGCTGGCTGTGTCTTGCCCATGCAACTCTTTTGGGTTGCGTAGCATGACCTTGGATTAGAGGTGAGGAGACCAAATGGGGCCTGCTGCCAGTTTTTGTAAATCACGTTTTATAGAAAGAGAGCCACGTGCCTTCCTTTCATGCTGTATGGGGAGAAGGGACAGACCCAGGATAACCGTAGGCTTTGCTACCTGGACCTGTGCAGAAAATGCCCGCTGACCTAGGGAGAATCCTAAGCATCTAAGGAGAAATTTCACCATTGCAAGAGGAATGTCCTGGGGAGAGATGGGAGCTGGGATGGACTCTCAGAACCGTCAGAGGGCGGGAAGCGCAGCTCTCTGCACCTTGATGCCCATGTGACGGGGGCAGATACCTCCTCTCCTCTGACCTGTCTCCATATCTGCAAGACAGCGTGACACCCTCCCACACAGAGCTGCATGAAGAATACATGAATCCATACGTCTCGAGCCCTTCGCAGCATACTTGACATAGAGCTCAAAAGTCTCATCCATCACTATAGTTTTTTTTCTAGATTTTATTATCTGGATAATAATCAATTTAACATTATTTGGGTAATAACCAACCAAATGCATGCATTTGCCTTTATTTGGGATTATTTGGGTAATAATCAATCCAATGCATGCGTTTGCCTTGATTTGGGGTTGTTTGGGTAATAACCAATCCAATGCATGCGTTTGCCT
>ML102350.1:12763-26925 GCA_003697995.1 Taxidea taxus jeffersonii | reverse complement strand
TTGGGTAATAACCAATCCAATGCATGCGTTTGCCTTTATTTGGGGTTATTTGGGTAATAATCCAATGCATGCGTTTGCCTTTACATCAGGTCCAGTCCATTCAAACACCCTCCCCCAACACAGGAGCCACAGCACCAAGCCGTAGACATCTCTCCTTCACTCCTCGTCCTTCCCCTTTACTTTCTCCCCGGGGCTTCCTCTGGATGGGTTGCCAGATTCAGGAAATAAAAATACAGATGTCCAGTTAAATTTGAATTTCAAAGAAATACTTGAGACACTTCTTAGGATGAGCACGCTCTGTGTAATACCAGACCCGAACTGGACATTCACCTGGGCGTCCTGTGTCTTCTCTGGCAGTTTTTGGGTAAGGGATCTCTGGATTCCAGCTGTATGGTGGTGTCTTCCTTCCCCCAGGTGGGCTCACCCCAGGAACTGGAAGGCAGGCCCCTTCCGAGCCACAACCAGCTCCCACCACACTTAGAAAAGTGGCCCCTGTTGGCCCACCCTAACTCAGGCCCATCTGCCCCCCTCCCCCACAGGCAGGCAGGACAGCTTCCAGTGGACCCTCCCACCCTCATGTTGGCCACTGAGCCAAACAAGGGCACACGCATAACCTGAGTTTCCCAGTTTGTGCAGAAATGGCACCGAAACAAGATCACACAGCATTATCCAAAGCCACCAGCCTATTGCTGTCCACCTGTTCCTAAGACTGGGAGTCACCTGGTCTGCATCGAAGTGCAGCTTCTTTCTGGAGCTCCTGAACCCTGCCTTGACCATCTGTCTCTTCCCTCGCCCTCCCTGGAAGCCGCCACGGGGCTGGGCCTCCCACAGTGGGTGATGCTGATGGGTGGGCGCTGCTGAGACCTGGCCAGCCTTGTCAGCTGACCTCCGTCTCCTGAGCACACTCTTTCTTGGGAAGGCTCTTCCGCCTCTTACAGTGGCCTCCCAGAGCTGGCCTGGCTCTGCCCGGGTCTCACACGCCTGACGGAAGCCCGGAAGCCACAGAGTAGAGAAGTGGTGTTTGCCTGCCACAGTCCGCCCTGTTGATACTCTAGATGGGGTTGTCAGTGTGTGTGAGTACAATGGTCCAACTAGGAAGGAATGTGAGGGTGGAGACTTTCTTGTTCACGGCTGTATCTCCAGAGCCAGCAGAATACCTCCTGGGTGCTCACAATATTTGTGACTTGAATGAATGAATGAAGCTTAGAAATTACTAGTTTGGGGCTCCTGGGTGGCTCAGTGGGTTAAGCCTCTGCCTTCCGCTCAGGTCATGACATCAGGGTCCTGGGATCAAGCCCCGCTCATCAGGGAGCCTGCTTCCCCCTCTTTCTCTGCCTGCCTCTCTGCCTACTTGTGATTTCTCTCTCTCTCTATCAAATAAATAAATAATATCTAAAAAAAAAAATGCTGGTTCTCTGGTTATTATATATGTTTGAATCACAGATCTCTGAAAATCTGATGAAAGCTGCAGACATTCTATTGAGGAAAATGCACATACTTTGGCACATGATTTGGGGGTTTCACAACTATTTCTGAAGGGCTAGAAAGCTCATGGATCAGATTAAGAGCTCCTTATTTTATTCTACCCCCTTTAATGTCTAGATGAAGAGACTCAGACCCAGAGACATCAGGAAACTGGTCCAAGGTCACACAGCCCTGAGAGTCAGCTCTGGGGACTTGGTTTCCTACTTCCCATCTCACTTCCTCTCTGCTCCCCCCACTTGGCTCAGGTCACCCTCCTCCTTTTGTGCGTTCAGAATGAATAATCAGGCATTCAATTTGGCTGGGTGGTTGAGCATTTCATTCAATTTGCTTTAAAAGTCCTGATTTTAATTTTTGTAATATTCCTATTAATAATGTCTGTTTAAGCCATCAGCTGGTAGCACAATGTTAAAATGTCTTTGAAACAGAAAATGAATGCAAATAATTAAAAGGAAAAAAAAGATCTGGGGAAAGCTATCCATTTGTCAGGTTTGGCATTAAAAAATGTCTTGGAATGCAGTGTCTTGGAATCCCAGTGTTTGGGATAATAAAATACATGAAGTTTTTTTAAATAAATGAATTCCAATAATAATCCTGTCAGTTTATGCAAGTCCCATCATTCTTTCTGGAGGCACCATGATAAATCTTTCATGTGCACAAAAAGCTCTATTGAGTGTCTACCCTGGGTCAAAATCTAGCCTGGGCAGGTACTAGGTAAACAGAGGTGATGAAAGGCCCCATCTTCCAGAGGGTCCCAGGGTAGGGAGGGAGAAAAGGAAAGCACAGGGTCATGGGACATATCATCACTGTGCCAGAAGGCCCTGTGGGGGCCTTTGTGTGATAGGGGTGAGCTTGGAGGCTCGGCGATGTCTCCTGCAGGCTTGGGTCAGGGAACAGGTGAGCCAGGGGCACTTGGCATCTGAGAATAGTTCCAGCGGCTGCAGTTAAGAAAAGTGCAGGAGTGTTTGGATGGAGTGAAGCTGGAGGGGAAGATGGCCAATTCAGAGAGGTCATGGAAGCCCATCTGGAGATGTATCCAAGGGATAATGGGATGTCATGAGCACAGGATGCGTTTTGGAGATGTTGCTGTGGAGAGGAGCTGGTTGGGGAGACAGAAGCAAGGCTTGTGACAACCCAAGGAACAGGTGAGTGTGGGAAGTAAGGTAGGGGACCCAGCCTTACAACACTGGCACTGCAAAGGTCAGTCCCCTAGAGCCCATTGTGACTCAGTCTCCCTTTGGGTCCATGGGTCTTGGTCGGTGCCTTTGTTCAGCCCATAGCAGGCAGACGCTACTCTCCCATTTTCCCAGTAAAGAAAAGGAGTGGTCAGAAACATGAGCCCCTCTGTCCAAAGGTGGACAAATGGGGCCGGCTGGTGGAGCTAAGCTTCCAGCCCAGGTCTCTCTATTGCCAAGCCCCCAAGTGGTAGGAGAGCCTGAGAGGTGAGAGGAGACACCAGCCTCCTGTGAGCTTCCTTGGGGCACTCTGCAGGCTGTAGAAGGAAGGAAGGCGGAGGCTGGGTAGGACTAACTCATCCCCCGGGGAGTCAGGACCTGCTGGATTCCAGCCTTGGGGTGGGCTAAGGGATAAGACCACCAACATGATCTAAGGCCAGTGAGTAGGAAACCTAAGTGGACAGTGATAGGAAGCCAGGAGCTCTTCTCTGTGCCATTAGATAAACACTTAAGATCTATTTGAGCTAATAACTTTCTAATGATTCAAAAAGTGGGCAAAAGGGTACCTGGGTGGCTCAGTGGGTTAAGCCTCTGCCTCTGGCTCAGGTCATGATCTCAGAGTCCCACATCGGGCTCCCTGCTCAGCAGGGAACCTGCTTCCCTTCCTCCCTTTCTGCCTGCCTCTCTGCCTACTTGTGATCTCTCTGTCAAATAAATAAATAAAATAAAATAAAGTGGTCAAGAGCCAAACTGACCGATCTGTTCCTTCCATGGAAAGTCCAGACTTCCCTGAGGCACTTCTCACAGCCACTGTGGCCACAGCACCAGCAGAGAGCAAGATCATGGTCCCCACTACATCCAGGAGGTGGAAGGAAGAGGAAACCACAACAGGCAGGACACTCGTGCCCAAGATGAAGGATGGAGAAGGGAGAGAACAGTGCACGTAGTCACTGCCAAGTGTGGTTCCTTTTAAGACTGACACCTGCCAGTCACATCACCTCTCTGCTCTTCCAATTTCTCCACTATAAAACAGGGATACTAATAAAAGGAATAATCCTAATACTTTACCTACTTCACAGGATTGTAGTGAGGCTAAAGCAAGAAAATGCACACACCACGCCATCCCTTTGGTGCTAAGTGAATGGGAACCATTAGTATAATCATAGGTAACACGGGAGCTGGCTTTAACGCAACATCTCTTAAAAGTATCGTATATTTTGGGGCACCTGGGTGGCTCAGTTGGTTGGAAAACTGCCTTCGGCTCAGGTCATGATCCCAGGGTCCTGTGATCGAGCATCGCGTCGGGCTCCCTGCTCAGCGGGGAGTCTGCTTCTCCCTCTCCCTCTGCCTGCCACTCTGCCTGCTTGTGCTCCCTCTCTCTCTGTGTCAAATAAATAAATAAAATCTTAAAAAAAAACCCTACCGTATATTTTATGAATCTTCATCAGACACAAGGAACGGCGATCCAGTGGTGGCTCAGACACATATGGTCCTGCTTGCAAGCAACAGGCAGTTTGATAGGCAAGAGAGGTGAGCATATGAGTTGGGCCAAGGCATGATGCAAGAACAGGACGGAAGTGCTACAGGAACGGATGTCCAGGCGGCTGTCCCTGGCAGGGACCACATCCCTGTCCCATTGGCCAGGAGGTGTGACTAGAGAGCCAGGTCACCTGGTCAGGAATCTCTGCATCCCCACTTGGGACCATCTTGGGGGATGCACAGAATTTCTTTATTCCTTCATCCACCCACATTGTCAGTCCCTGGATTTTCCGCACACCTGCTGTGAGTCCACATTGCCACAGGGCTAAAGATAAGGCAGAGGGCAAGAGAAAGTCTTCACCCCTCTCTTCTTGTGCCCTCTGTTTCCTCATCTGTAAAATGGCATAATAAGATTACAGTCCCAGGGCACCTGGGTGGCTCAGTCCATTAGGCATCTGCCTTTGCCTCAGGTCCTGATCCTGGGGACCTGGGATCGAGCCCCGCATTGGGATCCCTGCTTATCAGAGAGCCTGCTTCTCCCTCTCCCTCTTCCCCTATCCCCACTTGTACACTCTCTGTCAAATAAATAAAATAAAATAAAAAGATTACAGTGTCATGAAGTGCATTTGATCTCACAAGAGTTAAACAATGAAGTCACATGTTCAATGATTTTATAAGAGCATTTTTTAAAAGCATTGCCCAGAAGATAACCTTGGTGCAACTGTGCAAATAAAGTGAGGCTAGGCATATGTATTATGCCTCGTCCACACGTAAATGCCAAAAGATTCAGCTTTTGGTTAAAAATCGGGCCATATTTTTTTTAATATATATATTTAGGCTACGTGTGTTTGAAAAAATTAACAAGAGTGATATAATAGCCACAATGGTAATAAAAATCATATAGTTACTCTTTGAGTTCGTACTCTTTCCTTCTTACTGGGCTCAGCATTTTGCGCACCCCTTTGTCTGTAATTTTCAAAATCCCATGCCAAGAGTTCTGTGGTTGAGATTTACAGACAGAGAAACAGAATTTCAGAGAAACTAAGTAACATACTGAAACCAAAACAATGTCAGTAAGCGCTGAGATTTAAGATGTATCTTCCCTGATATCTGATTTTATTTCATTGTCTCTTTCTGCGGAATTATAGTAATTACTATCACAATAACCTTTTACGTGTGTCTTCGGTTTTCCAGTATCCCTGTTTCCACCGGGACTCTCCAACAGTCCAAAAGAGCAGATAAAATCCCCACTGTACAGAAGAGGCCAAGAGCACGTGCCAGTCCGAGGTCTCACGGCTCAAACTTGAAAGATCCTGAGTCTGAATTCAGTCTTCTGCTCATTCCGCTGCCTCCTCTCCCTCGATACCAGAAGCTGATAAACCATGAAAGAAACGGATAGGGGTTTTTTATTATTATTATTGAAGTATTAGTGTTGGTCTTATCAGTTTGTTTTAAAATGAGTTCAAAGAAATTAAAAATGTTAAACAAGCTCTCCTTAACTGAGAGAGTAATATAATAAGATAGATGGTCCCATTTTAATGAAAACCTCACACACACTTGTGTTACCAGCAAGCATGGATGAGGTGATGAAAATTATATTTCAAAAAAGACCACAATGCATTTTCATATTATCTTCCGGGGTTGCAGATAAAGCATACGCCAATCCAAAATTTAAGTCAAAAGGTAAAACTGTCAGAGGCCCTAGTTGGAGAAGTATGAGGAGTCAAAGGTTGGTGCTGGTGAACAGGGGTAGCCTCTCGGATTTGATGACATAACTAACTCCTCCCCCGAGGCCCTCCCCGACCTTTCAGGGGACATTTGACAATGTCTGAAGATCTGACCGTCGACTGGCATCTAGTGGGTCAGGCCAGGGACGCCGCTAAGCCTCCAACAAATCACAGGGCAGCCTTCCAGCCACAAGAACTCTCTGGCCCTGAGTATCAGCTGTGCTTAGTTAAGAAGCCCACTCCCAATCTCAGGAAAGAGAATATTTGAGTAAATACCTCCAAAAAATGAGATTCGAATAAGTAGGGGAGCTTTACCCTCCTCCTCAGGGCAGGTTTTCCCTCTTGGTTTGGTTGATGACTGTCTGCAATCTTGCAAGCAGTACAAGATGCCCTAAATTGGATCAACACATTCCCAGGGCAGTGACTTGCCTGGCCTTCTCTTGTGTGGCAGCTGGCCTCCATCAGTGTCTTCTGACCAATGCTGCTCACACACTGGAAATCACATCTCTATTCCTGCCTCTGTTTCCATGCACCCACGCCTGCCTCAGTTCCCCTTGTGTCACACACACGTGTGCGCACACGCACACCCACCGCAAAAGCAGAACGAGACCCTGCTCCCTTCCTCGCCACTCAGCCACTCCCTCCTCCACCAAGACTCTCAGGCCCTTCGCCAACCCCGCACCAGCTGGGCTGGGGTCCCTCCTCAGTGGGACAGATCTCAGAACATTTACACACTGTCCTTTCCCCACCTGTGGGTCTGTCTCCCACACCAAACTCTGAGCTCTGTGGGAGCAGCTCTACTCAGCTGCTAGTTAGCAAGACCCAGGCAAGTAGTTACTGCATAAATCACAGACTGAACGCCAAGACCATGATAAGGAGCGCCAGAATTCTCCTCCAAGAGCCGGAGCCCCCAAACCCCCAACCTGTGACACGGAGCCTGTAGGTAGGGTGATCCAAGTTAGAGGTGCCTCAGAAGCCTTCTGTTTGGAAGCCGCTGGCCCAGACCACTTTGATGAGCAGAAGAACCAGTCACGCTACCTGGAACCATCTTTCCTTCCCTGAGACTCTCACTCCAAGATGGCAGTCTGGAGACCCTCAGCCCTGCCTTCAACCCGTGGTCTTTTCCCCGTCTTGTTTAGGTCTCTGCAGTCCATGTACAACATGCGCAGATGATACCCCCAATGCCCAGGCCACCCTCCATCTCTGGGCTCATAAAGCGGTCTCACCAGGCCCTCCAGGGAGACTCAGGTAAGCTGGAAAGACAATGGTAGCAAGCTTGGAAGAGCCTGAATATGCTTTCTTTCTTCTTTTTTTTTTTTTTTCCTTTTCATTCCACGCCTTCACATTTGCATGGAACAAGCGAAGCTTTTAGTCTCGGTGGTTCAGGCAAATGCATTAAAAAGATGAACATTTTAGTTAATGTTCTAAGAAGATTTCCAAAAGCAGTTTTGATTGTGTACTATTAGCATTAATTAATTTCCAGACTGGGACCAGCCGCTCTATTAGGGGAATGCATATTTTAATCAATTTCTCTGTGCTGCTCTGTGCCGGTTAAAGGGAGTTTGGTGGGCTTTGTCTGTCCCATCCCTTTCATTTTACTCAATGCACCATCGTAAACCTCATGCCTTGTGAATGCAAAGTGCAGAGGCACAGCTGACCGTCAGCCAAGGAACCACACAGAAAACTACTCAGAGATAAATGATTTTCTTCTGAGATCTAACCTCCTGCTTGTACACAGGAGCCTGGGTAGAGTATCACAGACATGGTCAGTGACTACACTGTCATAGGGCACCTTTGTGCAATTTATAAAAGTACCCTCCTCTTGAATGCAAGTCCCATGACAAGTAAAAGGCTTAAAGAGCAGAGGATAGGCTTGATATTGGTCCAGGGCCCTTGTCCAGTAGACACCCTGGACAACTGTATGTGGCAGCCTTGATCAGTAAACATGACTCTCATTCCTGACCTCGGATAGGATACTGGCCAGGAAACCTCCATCTACCTTTGCCCCATGGTGTATGTTTATCTGCTCTTTTGTGACATTATTTGTATTAGCTTTAGTGTTTTCCAGGTGATATGTAAATATTTCTCTTTTTTTCTCCCCTTGAAAATTACAAATTTCTTGAGATCCAAACCCTGCATCAAATGCCACTCAAACGACCCAGCACAGTTTTGCACATGTGTAGGTGAACAATAATTCCCCCAAAGATAAAGCCCAAATCGTTCTTCAGATGGGACATTAGGTCATCTGTACACACCATCCACTTCTCCCTTCGCTCAGTCTGTGTGTACAAGGAGGGTATACATGTATGTGTGAAACCACACTTACGGGTCCACATATAATGGCTATGAATTTGAGTAAGGCAGAGAAAGAGGAATATATATGTATATATATACACCTACATATATGTATATGTATACATATGTATACATGCCTCTGGGCAAGCAGTGTGCTTGATATGTGCATTGCATGTGCTGGTAGGCCCTTAATGTTTGTGTAATGCTTGTGTGCACACTCATGTACATATGTGTAACTTTGCTGGCCATGTGCGTATATGTGAATGAGGAAATGTTTGCTGCATGCAGGTGTGCTTACACAGGTAAATGCACACGTATTAGGAATGTGGGTATGCAGACGTTCAAGAGATAGTTCATTGTTTCAAGCACCACATAACTTTCCCAGAGAAAAGAAGGAAGAACTGGGCAAAAGGGGCATGTGCTAGTTGAGTCAACTCACATTAAGAAATTAAAAAAAAAAAAAAAAAAGCACACACTGTAGCATCTTCTCCATCCCCTTGGTCAGAGCTGTGGCCCGTGACTTCTTGCAGCCAGAAGTGAAACCAGGAAGGACAAGGTTGATTATTGTCCATCTGGTAGTGTTTTAAGTTGGTACTGTTGCTACTCCCAGATGAAATCAGGCTTTATTGCAAAGAAAAAAGGGGAGAAGAGTTTTGAGTAGGCAGTGGGCAGTCCTGCCACACCTACTCTGTGTCCATCTGATCGGACCAAATTATATCCGCTAAAGAAATACATACAACCCAGGTGCCTTGCGGTCTTCCCATTATCATTTCTCACACTGAGATTTTGATCAAGATTGGCAAGGCAAGAGCGTGAGTTTACATGCTCTGACATGGGCTTGGAACACTCTGCAGTAATTTTGTTTAGAAGGTGTTGCATTGGTGTCTTTTTGTGGCTGGGGTTTAATCAATTCACAGAAATGTGTTTTCTCCTTCCTACGTCTCAAGAAAAGGCATTTGTGTCCCAAGTTCATCTGCATCATCTGCTCCTTTGCATCGTCTAGGATCATGGGCCCTAAGAAGAGCAAACTGCTGGATGGGTTCTGCGGTGAATTCTGTTCAACCCCCACAAACCCCAAGGGCAGGGGACAAAGTGGAAAGAGGAAGAAGAGTGGGAGAAGGAGGAAAAGTACCCAAACAAAGACACCAAAGAAGCCAGAGGGGGATCTGCCCATGAATTGTCTCACCATTCTGGCTACTCACACGCAGGTGCCAATCAGTCTCGACCATCAGAACCGATCATTCATTCCTAGCATTCATTCCACAAGTCCATTACCGAACAGGGTACTTAGGAGAGAGGGAGAGAATAGAGAAAGTGAAGCCGAAGTATCCCACAGGCTTTATTTGACATTATTGGCAAATTTAGTTCTTAGAAAGGTTGCCAAATGGGGACCCAGAGACTGAACACTCCAGCTTATTCCCATAAAAGAAACAGCAGGTAGGGGTGCCTGGGTGGCTCATTGGGTTAAAGCCTCTGCCTTCAGCTCAGGTCATGATCCTAAGGTCCTGGGATCAAGCCCCGCATCGGGCTCTCTGCTTGGCAGGGAGCCTGCTTCCTCCTCTCTCTCTGTCTGCCTCTCTGCCTACTTGTGATCTCTGTCTGTCAAATAAATAATGAAAATTTAAAAAAAGAAAAGAAAAGAAAAAAAGAACCAGCAGGCAAAGCTGTTTACAAGTGGCATCTCCCATAACCACCCGTGGGGATGCCTGGTGCTTTGGGTAACCTCTCGTTGAATCTCCAAGCAGATGTATCATGGAGGATATTATTCATGTCAGTACTGAGGTTGGCCATGTAAGCTGCTCATTTACAAAGATGCAGTAAAGTTAATCTCTTCCCTAGTGTAATGGTTAATGTTATTTGTCAGCTTGGACTGCGGTGTCCCAGACGTTTGGTCAAATGTTACTTTGGATATTTTTGTGAGGGTGTTTTGGTGATATTAACATTCAAATTGGTGGACTTTGAGTAAGGTGTCTCGCTCTTCCTGTCATGGGTGGGCCTCACCCAATCAGGTGAAGGCGTTAACAGACCAAAGATTGACCTCAGAGAAAGAAAGATTTCTATCCCCAGATGGCCTTCAGAATGGAAATACAACTCTTCCCTGGGTCTGCTCATCTACTCTGCAGATGTTAGATTTACCAAGCCTTCATACTCTACATGAACCAGTTTCTTAAAATCTCTCTCTCTTTCTCCCTTTCCACATACATATATATGTATATCCTATAGGTATCGTCTTTCTGGAGAACTCCTCTGAGTTTTTAGTATACCTGAAGACCAAAGATAGATTGAGAGCTAACTTCAGTTGGCCATGGAATGTACCATAATTGAATGTCTACCAGATAACTCAGGAAAATACAGATACAAAAAATGCAGATAATGATCCTAAAGAGCCCCTGGGCTGTAGGAAAATTGGGTTAAAAAATTGCATTACATACAATAATGTGATATGATAGAAGGCAACAATATGAATCTAAAAAAGCATAGAACGGCGCATGGGTGGCTCAGTTGGTTAAGCATCTGCCTTCAGCTCAGGTCATGATCTCGGGGTCCTGGGATGGAGTCTGGCATCGGTCTCCCTGCTCAGCAGAGCCTGCTTCACCCTCTGCCTTCTCCTCCCCCAGCTTGTCCCTTCTCTCCATCAAATAAATAAATAAAATATTTTTTAAAAAATAATAAAATAAGATAAATTAAAATAAAATAAAATAAATGGGATTCCTTTAGGGAATATCAGACTCTAGAGATATGTTTGCCCTTCTGAGTGGCAAAACAACACCACCAAGGAGCAGTGAGACTGTACAAGAGGAATGTATAGCATCTCCCTCCTGGTACAGCTCAGGCTTCCATAATGAGGACCCAGGCAATACAATGTCATGTGCCAATCTGGGATTTATTAAAAAGGCAAGTCCTGATTTTAACTGATTATGGTGTGCAGGCTAGTCCCCTCATTACTATAAATGAAACGGGAGAAATAGTCCCAAATGTTTCAGTTGGAAGCTGCCATGACACTAAGGCACTAAGGTGCAATTAGTTGAAATCACTACGTCTGTCAGAGAACTGGTCTGTGAGCAGAATAAACAAGTAGGGGCAGGTGTGTATACACATAAAGGGCACGGTCATGGAAGAAAGTCGTCTCAAGGTGCTAGTCGCATGGGGTTACCATGTTCAGCTCGGAGCAGCTCTCTGAGTCTCTGGCTGTTTAGAGTGCTGAAGATACAGTGTGGTAGGTCTGCGTTCCATGGACATAGTCTAACTAGCTTCAGAGGAGGACATCTTAGCCGCTGAAGAAGGAGCAAGTCATTTGGATGGCAGAAAGGGATACCCTTTCAACATTTACAATCCCTTCCTCTGGGCGAGGTGCTTCATTCATTTGCTTCTCCTCAATTTTTACCAAAACCCATTTTACAAATGAGAAAATCAAAGTCTGGAAGCTGAAGAAAAGTGCAGGAGACCAAGTTCTAAGTGCAACAGTGCCCGAACTGCATCCCTGTTTCCTTCTTTCCATGCCTGCCTCAGGAAAGATTCCCCCCAAGGCAAAGCTTAAGAGCACCCCAGAAAAGCTGCAGTGGAAAGAGCCCTCAGTCCAGAGAACTGATGACAAAGCTAGGATTTACTGAGCATGTTCTATGGCCAGATTGTCTTCTAAGTATCCTACACACCTTACCTCATCCCTTAATTACTCCATGTGACCGCCACGAATCCTACCCTCATCTTACAGATGAGAGAACTGGAGTATGTGGGGATCTGGCTCCCACTGGCTCATAAGACCCAGATGTGAAATCCTCAGAGACTTCATGACTCGGCTGTTAAACACAAATATTATTAAAAATTAAATTATACAGGGGTGCCTGTGTGGCTCAGTCAGTTGAGCATCTGACTCTTAATTGTTGTTTTTTTATTTGACAGACAAATATCACAAGCAGGCAGAGAGAGAGGGGGAAGTAGGCTCCCTGCTGAGCAGAGAGCCCCATGTGGGACTCGATCCCAGGATGCTGGGATCATGACCTGAGCCGAAGGCAGAGGATTTAACCCACTGAGCCACCCAGGTGCCCCAGAGCATCTGACCCTTGATATCTGCTCAGGGTCATGAGATTGAACCCCACATTGGGCTCCATACTCAGCACAGAGTCTGCTTGAAATTTTCTCCCTCTCCCTTTCCCTCTGCCCCTCCCCCTACTCACTCTCTCTCTTCCTCTTAAATAAATAAATAAATAACATCTTTCAAAACCGTTAAATTATACAACAATTTAAATAAATTTTATTAAAGACAAAGGTAATAAATACTCTGAACTTGATGCTTCCTAACTATTCAATGTTTTACTATTATCTATGTCCTCAAGGTCATTTATACCTATCATGTTTAAAGGGATGCCACCATCCATCTCCTCCCAACTGCCTCTTCAGTGACATCATCTTGGTTACTTGAAGCTGGCCCTAAAGGGTGTATTTATACCAGTGAAAGCAGCAAACACTACAAACAAGAGGATATTTTTTTTGAAAGCCAATTATTAAACATCAACTGGTATACATCAAGAAAGTGACCATTTGATGTAGGGCTCCTGGAAGAAGTGTGTTATTTTCAGTAATTCAAGGAACAGAGACACCCTTGGGTCACCTTAGCAGAAGCAGATTTATTATGAAGAAGTTTAGGAAAATAGTAATGAAATAAATATTACAGATTAAATAAAATAATAATCACTATTTTTAATAAAGAAAAAGCATTATTTATGATCACAAACTTCCTGTTTAGCAAGAACAAAACCAAGATGCATTGCTGGAACCTTTTGTTATGTTCAATTACATGTCTCATCCTAGGCATTTAATTGGATTTTTCACATCAATGGGACAGCAATGTCTTCTCTGCGCCTACAGGCCTGTGACACTGCAAGCCTTTAGAACCAATGGCTCCAGAGGAGATAAGGCCATTGACGATCGCGTCCAAGTTCTTTGAGCATTCACTGAGCATGAGAGACACCACCTGAAGTGGAGAGACCCCAGTCATGCACACGCCGAGGCAGAGTCAGATGGACACCCCTCTTTCTCCATGACCATCTCCTCCATGTTTTTGTTGCTGAAGTTGTAGTGACTGTAGTGAGGGCTATTGTAGAGTGGTGGTGGTTGTGGTGGTGTGTGAAGGACAAGCCACACGGGGCAAGGCAGAGCAGACTGGATCTCCCTTTAATGATTGTCCATTTGCAGGTTTTCCTGTGGGGTTCCCACTTGTGATCAAACCTACATACTAGGCATGTTAACCTTCAGGAATTCATTCCCTACACTACTCTTCTTAGGAAAGGTTTCTTTTAATGGTTTCATAAAAGCATTTTGGCAAGCACACAAGGAATGGCATGACGCCAGTGTGTCATAGTGGGCAGAGACTGTAATGAAAATGTCTGAGAACAAGGCTTTCAAGGATGGAGCCCCAGCCAATCAGCCAAGGCGAGGTCCAAGAAGAGCATATCATCATTCAGCTGGGCCCAGCCAAGCTACCTCCCTCTGTAATGGATTTAAAGGCAGAGGCATTCTCCTGTGCTTCATGCTCATGATCCCGCATCTGCCTCCCTTTCAGGAAACCACAAAAGTAAGGCAGAGAGAGGAATCATGAAGTAACGGATGGAGCATGAGGCTGGCATCAGGAGACCTGTCCCCCGTGCCAGGTTGCAGCTAACTCACCGGCAGGCGTTGCACAACTTTTTGCCTTGCTCTGGGCCTCAGTTTCTTCATCACTAAATGAGGTAATTAGACAGAAAATTTCTGAGGACATTCTCACTTTTGACAAACTGGCATAAAGGCCATGGCTGTGCAAAAGGCTCTTCCCTTCCAAAGTTAAAATGTTGATCTGAGTTCATGAATGCAAATTTTAGGAAAAGTTAGCCCAGCTCAGAACAAACCCCTTTTCATGGACAGTGTTCCCATCTCAAACATCCACAGGGAAGAACCTTCCACCATTTTTGTTTTTACCAAGTGACCAGAACTTCCTGAACACAGTTGATTGGCCCAGCCCTGAATGCCC
>ML102350.1:0-12363 GCA_003697995.1 Taxidea taxus jeffersonii | reverse complement strand
ATTTTTTTTTTAATATAACAATCAGATTATCTCTTCCTAAAATAGGAGTTTCGTCATGTGCCCATCTCCACAGCAATCAGGTTGATGGAGGGTAATGAAGCACTCTGATTGGCTGCCACCAGATCACAAGGCCATCCTTGGAGTCATGGTGATGGAGAAGTCAAAATCAATATCCCCAAAACACCTGGTCTAAGTATGAGTGAGTATGATAAAGTTGGTTGGAGGAATTATTTACAAAACAAAAACAAAAACACTAAAAATGGGGAGGTAGGCAACAAAGCAGGAATTGATGATTTTTCTAAGTATTTTTTTAACAAACTAGAGTCAGAGAAGAGAGGGCTGGACATAAAAGACAGGTAGGTGTGGGAGAACATGTAGAGAGCATGCATTCATGGTTCCTACCCATATATTACTGAAGGTCAGCACTAAAACCAGCTATCAAGGAGGAGGAAGGTTTCATGCCAGACACATCTTTGTTAGCAAGAGAAATGAAACTTGGAGAAAAGTCAGTCATATCAAGAAGGACAAATGTTGAACTTCTATTTGTCAATGTATGTATTGCTAATTCATGCCAAGCTGACAGCTTCTGAGAGTGGAATTACCAGACACTAATTCTTATGACTTCCACTGCCATCTTGGATGCAAACTTTTAATTGTGAATTTGACAAGACCTTCATTTTCCCCTATTTCTGAAACATAATAAATGTTTCATCTTCACACCAGTGTGAATGGCATGTGAGATTAGGGCAGAAGATTGAAGACAGTAGTCAGAACATGAACTGGAAAGCCAAGAATCGGGGTTGCAGATGGACATGGAAATTTCCTGACATACAAGGAATATTACAAACAAGAATAAGACGCTGTTAACACCACATTGCATAGACTACCCTAGAAAAGAAATTCGGAATTGCCCCAAGGTAAGGGTAAGAAAATATAGTAAGAAAAGAATCTATGGTCTGGAAAAAATATGCAAAGTGTTAGTACTTAGTTCTGGGTGTCTGTGGTGCCTGGGTGGCTCAGTTGGTTGAGTGTCTGCCTTCAGCTCAGGCATGATCTCAGGGTCCTGGGATCGAGCTCCACATTGAGCCTCACGTCAGGCTCCCCATTCAGCAGGGAGTCTGCTTCTCCCTCTCCCTTTGTGCACCCTTTCTCTCTCAAACAAACAAATAAAACCTTTAAAAAAAATGAATCCATGGAGATAATGGGTGATCCAAGTTAAGGATCTAGATTTTATGCACCATGGAGTGAGCTTCGAATTACAAATTGTTATAAATTCTATCTTCAGAGGATTGGAAACAAACCAAAATCCACCAAAAGGATATTGGTTAAATATGTTTTGATACACAATACGATGAAATATACTGCAGTCTTTAAAAATGGGGCAAATTTAATATACTGATGAAAATATTCTCAAAGATGGCTAGGTAACCAAGACAAGGGGAGGAACTGTGAATTCTGTGTTGCCATTGTGTTAAAAACCCTCATAACCATATGACTGTGTATATAATAAACATGATGTTTCTCAGAGTCAATAAAATGAATGACTGGGAGATAGGGATAAGATAGAATTATTTTTTGTTCTTCATGCCATTTTTGTGCTTTTTAAATTTTTGTATGAGCTATGCATATTATCTTGCCAATCAATCACTGCTCAACCAACACACTGTGTATGATTGTGTATGTGTGTGTGTCTGTGTGTTTGTGTGCATGTGTCTTTAGTACGGGCACTAAGCCCCATTTCCAAATTCTGCTCTTGTAGGTCTGGAGAGAGAATAAGGAAACTGCATTTTATGAGACTTAACCCCTACCTCAGGTGATTCTGATACAAAACCACACTTTGGAATCCACTGAGAACCCTTAGGATCCATTGAGAATCCTGTTTTAGAGAAATTATTTCAATGAGGTTGAGAAGACAGATTGAGGAAGCAAGGCAAGCTAAAGGTAGAGAAAATAAAGAAGAGCTGCCTATTTCCTAACATAAGAGTTGAGGATCCAGACAAGGGCAAAGCCAACAAGGTCCGATTAGGAAGACATCATCTGTAGCTTTGAAAGTCTATGTAGATATGAGCAGCCAGTGGCTCTGCTGGCCAGGCCACCTAGGTGGTGATGCTCTTCTGTTGAGAAGGAACCAGCTGATGAAGGAGATAGGCTGCCACCCCCACACCCACCCCGCTCCTGAGCATGCTCTAGTGCAGCTATACTGAACTTGTTTTCACTGGACACCTTGTTGCCTCCCATGCCTCCATGCCTAAGAATGGGTCATGCCTTCCACCTTCCCATTCTTGTCTGCCTCAGGAACACCTACTAATTCATCACTTCAGTTTGGGCACCAGACTTCTAGGAAGCTTTCTTACATCTCCCTGGCATTTGGACCCTCCTCACAAGGTAGACCATTTTTACCTGGTCTCTGTACCTGTCCGTCTCTGCCACATGCTTGTAAGTTCCTAAGTGGTAACTTACAAGAATGAGTTCCTGCTCATCTTAATATCCCTATCACCCAACAGCAGAACTGGTCACCCTTGTGCAGAATAACCACTGTTTGGTAACTGCCTACCTAGCCGAGTGCCTCCCTTTCCCCAACACCACCACCACCACCACCACCACCACACACACTGCCACGTGGGAGAGGGAGTGGAAGTTGGGAACATAGAAGGAGTCCTGTTCCCTCTTTCCCGTAAGCTGACTATCTGGGTCTCTCCAGAAGGCAGGGAGTTTCAGGGCAATAAGCCCTCTCTTCAGAATTGGAGGTTGGGGATAGGTTATATAAGTGAAGTTCTACAGGAATCATGCTTATCTGATTGAAGCAAAGCAAAGTTTGTCACAGGATTTGGTTCTGTGTTGTGAGATAGCCTTTGATGGCAAATAAAAGCTACATCAAATGGGTATTTTATGACGTCTGGATACCTGAGCTTAGTGTTTATACCATACAATTTGTAGACTGGCCAAAACATCACCATGTGTTTTAGAAGAGTCTATTTCCATAACATTAAATTCATAATATCTGCTTTCCTAGAGAAAATGTCTATATCCAATGCATACATTGGTTTAAAAAAAAAGGGAACGATAGAGAATACACACCTACAGAGTTTCAGAAATTGTCATGTAGTTTCTGCCCTCATTTGTAAAGAAGAGAGTTGGGGAGGAGGGTGCATCAGGAAGTGAGAAAAGGTCTAATGAAATTCTGAGCTGCTTTAGAATCAGAGGTAAGTGTGGTTGTATCATGGCCAAAATGATATAAAACATTTAATATCATCTCTGAGCACATCGCAAGAGCTCTGAATAGGATCCCAGAATTTCACAGTTCCCTCTCCGGAAACCTAGGAGTCTGCAGACTTGGCATCCCCGAGATTCCTCCCCTTTGGGAAGAAGGAAGCTGTGGCTTCTGTCATCTGGGCTATGGAAGGAGGAAACTGCCATAGCAGTTTTGCTTCCTGAATTCCACCCCACCTGAATCTTGGAGGAGTCATTTCAATGGTTGTGTCAATACAGAAACTCTGCTTCCAAGTCCCGAGGTCTCTGCTCGTAAATGACTTTCATATCAAAAAAATAAGAGACATCAATTTACCCACTGCCTCCCCAGTTCATGCAGGTCAACTGATGATTTTCCAAGAGAATCATAATTATCTCAGGCCCACCAGGGAGTAGGGAGTAGCAGTGTCCATGTCTTCATCATCCTGGACATGGATCATTTCCTGGTAATAAGAACATCAGTGGGGTAATGACTAGCATTTACTGAGTTCTTACTATGGGAATGCCCTGTTCTAGGATTTCTGATGACATTAACACATTTAGTCTTCTCAATGACTAATAGCGGTGGACACTCCATCACCCCTATTCTAAAGACGATGAGGCTCAATGACTGTAGGAGTTAGCCATTGGGGTAGAGTCATGGAGGTGAAGGGATTTTGGGAAATTCAGAAAGGCAAGTGAGGACACTGGCATTACACAGTATGAAAGTGGTTATTATATTTGAGTGGACAACAGAATTCCTAAAGAACTTATGATAATCTTCATCTTCACAAGACTGGAAGTAAACTAATACCTAACAAGAGGATTCTGGCTAAATAAGCTTTGGCATAGCCATCCAGTGGAACATTCTGTAGCTGTTCAAATGGGGTAGTTCTGTTTTTACTGGTGGAGATGAATTTCAAGGATGGATGGCTCGGTAAGAGAGGAAGACAGGAAGGAAGGACAGAGGGAAGAAGGGATAGAGGGACAGAAGGTGGGAAGGAAGGGCAGACTAAACCAGGCTGCTGGCCCCCTAAAATGGTCTTATAATGCTTAAGGGAGGAAAAAATTCAAATTAAGATATTGTCCCAAGTTCTGAAGTCATAATATTAAATCACAAGACAAAGACACTCATATGCCCTCATGTCCATGTGTGTTTTCATGGTAGAAAGCATTGAAACGTTTTTTTTAATTTCTTCATCACCATATCCACTCGGGATAGTCCACCTCCTGGAAATTAAAATGTCAAACAGAGGGGAGCCTGACTGGCTCAGTCAGTAGAGCTTGAAACTCTTGATCTAGGGGTTGTAAATTCGAGCCCCAAGTTGGGTGTAGAGATTACTTAAAAACAAAATCTTTTTAAAAAAATAAAATAAAATGTCAGACAGAAAGGTGAGTTGGTTGAAAGTGACATAAGAAGAGGCAGGAAGTGGAGACATGGGTTCTGTGTGGCTGGGTGACCTTAAACTTGTGCTTGGCCTTTCTGAGTTAAGTTTCCCATCTGCAGAATGGGAAGAACAGTTCTTTTCATCTTCACAGGATTTTGTTGATGTGAGAACATTTCCTAAATGCCAATAGGCTTTTTGAATGTGACATTAGTATGTTTTACTCCCCAACTTCACATTAAAGAGATCATAAGCACATGGTGGAAGGAACCAGAAAGTCTTTCTTACTGAAGCACCAGAGCCTAACCCAAAATTCTGCACCGAGTGGGGCCCTGGCAAGGGCTTTCTGAACCAGGTCTGGGGCTCTATGTGTGTCTGGGTGTGCAGATGTCACCAGATGATACAGACACAGATAGAGATAAAGATAAATACGAATACAGAATTCGGATACAGGATGCTTACCGCTACTTCACATTCACAAGGGTACAAACCACTTCCCTGGCAAGGTAAGCAGGCCTAGAAGATTCCAAGTCCCATGACATTGTGGTTTGGGCCAGGAAATAATCTGGTTTATACACTGCCTCAAATGACGTTTCGCAGCCCTAACTACATTCAAAATTGTCCCTACTGGTCACTGCCATTGTCTGAACTCACACATCTTTATGTAATATGCATGGGGCTTCAGTCAAGTTCGTCTCTAAATTCTAACTTGTAAAAAGGAAGAGTAGTCAGAAAATCCAGGGTCTTTCAAAACCCCATGTAGACCTTGCACTTGACTCCTTTCCCAAACTGGAGCATGCATATGAACAAAATTGAATTCTGCCCATTAATTTGAAGTCATTCTGTACTGATATAACATTTCGACTCTGCCAAAATGATTTCTATTTCTGAGTAATTCTTTATTCCAAATTCTTCAAATTGGCATTCTCTCATGATACTGGGCTCCAGCCTCTGTAGAGTACTGTAGGCTGCATATGTCCCTGAAACATCTTTGCTTTCTTCAGAACTTTGCAAAGAACTCTTCAAGCGCCATTCACGTTCCATTATGCTTAGGAGGTAACATCTTCTGGATCTCTTTACTTCCAACTTGACTCTGATATTTATCATTTTTGTTTGAAGTTAGTTTTATCACTGGGGGGAATAGAAATGTCACCTTGACCCATGCCAAGGGAGAAGTCAGAAGAATTGGAAGGCACAGAGCAAAACCCACAATGGGAATAGTGTTCTTGCAAATGTTCCACCCATGCCATTCCCTGTAATATAGGTAATGAATAGAAAATGTCTCAAGATAGGAGGGTGTTCACCAGTGTGTCTTTGCTATACTCCTTTAGAAATGCAGGGAGTCCTGGCCATCTCTGACTCTAAAGGTCAGAACTGGGTGTGATGAGCCTTCTGGTTATTCCTAAGAGGTAGCATCTTTGGAGCTCTCCAGGACCTGGAATCCCATAGACCCAACATCAGGGAGATTGGCAGAGCAGGGCAGAACAGACCTTCCCTTTTGGGAAATCACCTAAAAGCAGGAAGCTAAGAGGAGTGCTTTGGATCAATTATCTTCAGTATCATTTCTCTGTCATATTTTCCTGGCATCCCACCCTCCGTCCTTCTGGCCCTCCCATCCTTTGCTTTCTTCTGAGAGCTGGGCAAACAAAAGCTCACCTCTCTACAATAAGTCCTTTGCTTCCAATGGTTTTCTTTTCCCTTAACTTTTCTTAGAATATATGATTCTCCTACCCCTTATAAATTCTTCTATTGGCACATATGCACCAGGCTAAGTAACATGGAATTTATCTTTCAACCAGGATACTTCTGAGAGTTAAGTTAGACAATATTAATAATCACACTATAATAATAGGCATAAAAACAAGACCCACCCAGGCGAATCAGAATACCTGGTTCCTACCATTAGAACTTTCCCAAATACAAGTAACAAAAACCCAGTATAAAGTAGTTTGAGGGGGAAAATGTATATACTTAGTATGTTGTTGTTGATGGATGGATCCAGAATGAAGCTGGACTCAGTCACATCAACATTCCATGCTATCACACTCTTTCTCTATTGTGGTTCTTCTCTATTCTGTGCTGCTGTTCAGTACCCTTCTCTCTTATTAAATGCAGACTTTCTCCATACGTCAGGGAAGATATCTGCTCCATGACCCAAAAGACAAGACTTTTCTCTTCCAGGATGAAAAATCCTTGGAAGAATACTGATCTACCCATCTTGCATCACATGCTCTACCGTGTGACACATGCCTTAGTCAAAGGAAGGAGAAACCATAATAGGATATCTGCAATATATGTACACAGAACAAAGAATTCCAAATACTATGCAAAAATAAATATGTGGTATGGGCTTAACAAATTGGCTTTAAGGCAAAGTTTCTGAATAATGATTATGCAAAGTGGGTAAAAATTACCAGTCTGCATCCTTCAGATTCAGAAGGGGTTTTATTACCCTAATTTTCTTATTCTGGAAATGAGGTCACTAAGGCCTGAAGAGGTGATGATTTTGCCTGAGACCCCAGATGCTAAATGGAGAATCAGGGCATCAGCCGTGAACCCAAGTCTGTCTAAGGTGGGGCGTACAGTTCCTTCTCTTCTCCTGTCATGTACTACCTTTATGCTGAGACCTAATTCTTCCTTAGTCGAGGTTGACTTTGTTTACAAACCAGGGCAGCACAGCCAAGACTAGCTAAGGATAATAGGGGATCCGTGGCTCACATCCCCCATGTGTGGGGTCCTTGGGGGTACAAGCGGAGTCGGGAAGGAGGATGCCATTAGAATCTTCTCTCTCTCCCTCTGATTCTCTCAGCAACTTGGCTTCATGCTGCCAAGCTCTCTGTTTCCTTGGCTACCAGCGACTCCTGGGCTCAGGCGCTCCCAGTTCATAGACCAGAGAACCTCCTCTCCCTCCCCACTTCCCACTCACCTGCCCCACACCCATCCACACAGAGCCCCATCTTAAGGAATTTGTAAATGAGGTCGAGGTTGGCCCAGCCTGAGTCCCATGTCCACATACGACCAGTCTGATAGCCAAACATGGGAGGATCTATGATTGACCCAACTTGAGACACGTGCCTACCACAGCCAATCACTGTGGCTCAAGTTGAAGAGTCCCAGGAGTAGATAATCCCTGGGAAACCTGTAGGGGAAAACAGAGGGACTTATAGAGGGTTGGGTGAGGATTCACCGTGGTGTTTATCAAACTGGCTCCCGAATTGAAATGTAAATGTTTTAAAACCATTTTGTATATAACCTCAGCATGTGTTTTCTCTAGATGCGTTTTTGTCCTAATTCTGAATCACCATATTCTGGTCACTTAGATACAGTAACTTCTCTTCCGGTGGCCTGGGAGGCGGGAGTTCCAGGAAGGATCAGCTCTAGCCTTGGGTTTTGCCAGGAGTCTTACATTTTGCAAGTGGGCCAGGCCCATGAACTTTGTTGCCAAATCTGCACTTTGATTGTGGTGTGTAACAGTTGAAGGAACTCTCTTGGAGATACTGGAATAGACTATTTGAACTATTTGAAATGACAGTGGTGGTGAAACCCAGTATCGAGCTTTGAGCAATTTGTGACAGGATAGTATTTCTGAAATGTGAACTACTATTTCCCTCCCATCTGGAAATTCTCCCCCTCCCATCCCCACCCCTTTGGAAAAGCCAGATTTTCTAATTTTCACTGCTTCGGAGGTAGAGAACATCAAGACAGAAATGAAATGCATTTCTCTGTTTGCCGGGTTTTTGTCCAACCGCAGCAACAACTAAGATCCTCAGAGATACAATCAGATATATAGACTAAGGCAGGTGGGGAAGTTACAACTTTCCGCTTACTAGTCTTCCAGCCCCAACCTAAGAGAGAAGGGAGATGTAAGGAAGAGATGAAAGTGTGGACACCAGTAATCCAAAGAGCGGTAGGGACCGTACCACCCACCTGCAGGTAGGTTTGTGGAAGCTGAGAATAGAGACAGTCTGGGCCTCTTTTCTGTGTGGAGCCCCAGGGAAATGTTGGAACTGTAGACAGTAAATGGCCTTGTGGAACACCTACGCCTTCGCTGGAGGCCCTGGTCAGCCTTACCAGCTCCCACACCCAGCTTGACCACAGAAGGGTCCCCATGAGACTGAGTGGAGCAAAAGAGAAATGCATGGAACCAAGTAAAATTCAAGGAGCTTATCTAAGACCTGAGACAGGGAAACGGCTGACAGAGGAAGAACACTGTGCATTGGCTGAGATTAACTCTGTTGTCCCAACAAATAGAAATTAACTCAAGCCCTAGGAGGAGTTATGGACTGTGTCTCCACAGATTCCATATGTGAAAGTCCTAGCACCCAGCACTTTAGAATGTGACTGCATTTGGAGACAGAGTCTTAGAAGAGGTAATTAAGTTCCAGTGAGGTCATATGAGTAGGCCTTAATTCAGTATGAATGGTGTCTTCATAAGAAGAGGAAATGGAGATGCACACAGGCACAGACAAGAGACATGAGGGCACAAGGACAAGAAAGCCATCTTCAAAAGCAAGGAGAGAGGCATCTGGAAGAAACTAACCCTGCTAACACCTTGATCTACTTCCAGCCTCCCAAATTATGAAAAAATAAATGGCTGTTGTCCAAGCCACCCCATCTATGGAACTATGGTGGCCCTCCCAGACTATTACAGGAGGGAAGAATATGGCTGTGTTTCATACCCATCTGGTTTTGAGGATGGAGCTTGTACTTTCTAAAAAAAAAAAAAAAAAAAAGAAGAGCAAGAAGAGAATAATGAGGATAGTTATCATATCAACCATTGAGCACTTCTGCACCTGACCATGTGGAAGCCCTTTACTTCTGTATTGATGCCCCATTGCTATGGAATAAATGATCACAAATGTAGTGACTCATAACTCCCATTCATAGCTCATGGTTTCTATAGATGGGGAGTCTATGCATGGTGTAACTATGTTCCCTGCTTAGGGTCCCACAGGCTGAAATGTAGGTGTCATCTGGGCTGAGGTCTCCTCTGAGGCTTGGCATTCTCTTCCAACTCATGTGATTGTTGGCAGATTTCTGTTCCTGGCGTCTGTATGACTGAGGTCCTTCTTCCCTTGCCTGCTGTCAGTTCAGAATCTATTTTCAGATCCTTGTCATGAAATCCCTCTTAGGCAGTCCACAGTGTGACCATCTGCTTTCTTCAAGGCCAACAGACGAACATCAGCTGCCATGTCTTCTCTCCTATGTCTTCACCTGATCAGGTGCAGCCCACCTAGAATGGTCCCCTTTTGATTAACTGAAAGAGAAGTGATGAGGGGCCTGCATCACATTTGCAAAATCCTTTTTGCCATAAGATGCAAGAGTGTCAGAGTGGTGGCATCCCATCGTATGCACTCCACAGGAGAAGCTCCTGTGCACTCCACAGGAGATGCTATGCTTTGAGTATATACTGGGATGGTGGTGGGAAACTTGGGAGCCATCTTCAGTCTCTGCCTGCCACAATATGTCCCATTTTATTAATTCTCAGAGTGATTCTATGAAGTAATCCTTTGTAAGCCAGCTTACTATTTATGGAAACAGAAGCATATGTTTAAACCTCAGGAAGACTCATAATTTGCAATCTTATTCATATTTTTGGACATCTATTATGGGCCAACCACCATGCTAGACCAGGATGGAACCCTTAACCTCCTGGGATCCCATAATCTACTGTGGCAGGCCGCTCCAAAAGTATGATAATTAATCTCAACTAAGCAATCTCCCCGTGTCATCTCTACTGGACAAAAACATACGAAGTTGGCATTCACAGTTATTACCTTTCATTTTACATCAGAGTAAACTGAGGCTTAGAGACTTTTAAGCATGTCCTCAGGGTCACCCATGTGATCAGTGCTGAAGAGAGAAGATTTACACTTAAAGCAGCTCACTTCTACGTCTCATAACCTCAATGAATATGATATGCTGAATCTCAACACAGAAAATCTTGTCCGACGCTCAATAAGAAGTGATAGGCGGGGGCACCTGGGTGGCTCAGTCGTTAAGCTTCTGCCTTTGGCTCAGATCATGATCCTAGCGTCCTGGGATCAAGTCCTGCATCGGGCTCCCTGCATAGCCAGAAGCCTGCTTCTCCCTCTACTACTCCCCCTGCTTGTGTTCCCTCTCTCGCTGTTTCTCTCTCTGTCAAATAAATAAATAGAATCTTAAAAAACAAAACAAGGGGTGCCTGGGTGGCTCAGTGAGCTAAGCCTCTGCCCTCGGCTCAGGTCATGGTCTCAGGGTCCTGGGATCGAGCCCCACATCGGGCTCTCTGCTCAGGAGGGAGCCTGCTTCCTCCTCTCTCTCTCTGCCTGCCTCTCTGCCTACTTGTGATCTCTCTCTGTCAAATAAATAAATAAAATCTTTAAAAAAAAAACAAAAACAAAGAAGAAGAAGTGATAGGAGGGAGGCTGGAATTAATGGTAAAATAGAGCTTTAAAGACAGCTAGAGAGTAGAGAAGAGACATTTCCCCAGGATCAGTAACTCTCCGAGGCAAGAAATGGGATGGGGCTGGAGCTCAATGACTCAGTAAGACTTCAACAGGCCAGGATGACAGAGGGCAGCAAGCAGGAAGCTCAGAGCAGGGAGCATGCAGGAAGGGAGCACAGCTGGATGGGGGTGGAGGGGCGTCCCTTAAATCTGTCTATCTCATTTTAGCCACAGGTTGCTCTGATTCTCCCACCCCAGTCCAAAAGGCCAGGTTGGGGCCTGCAAAGGCACATTGAGAGATACAGGCTGCGAAAGGAATGCTTCCAGCCTGTGTACCTCAGCCAAATTCCCCCAGAGCAGTGCTCCTCACCATTTTGGTGCCAAGGACACAAAAATGTCTGGAGACCCTTTTTAATTGTCGCAACTGGGAAGGTACAGCTGCTATCATCTAGTGGGCAAGGACCAGGCATGCTGCTGCCTCTTACAATGTAACACAGGACCACCCGCCCCCACAAAGAAAGACCCAGTCCCCAATGTCCATGGAACCAAGGATGACAATCCCTGCTCTCATGAACCCATTTGGATATTTCCCAGTTGGCTGGTTCTTTTGTGAATGCAAGTTATATTTGAAAACTTAGGTAGTTAGAGTCGAGCCTTGGTCTGTTTGCCACCGGTCCACAGGGGTGTGTGATCTTAAAATCAAACCCAAAACACGGTTGCCAAATCATTCTGCAAATATTCACTGAGTGCCTGCCACATGCCTGGTATCGTCCCAGCTGGAAAGGCAGGAAACAGATCTCGAGAGCAGGGAGCACACACCCCTCGGTGTGAGGATAGAGAGATCTGGTTCTGGAGTGACAAACATCCATCCACCAGCTTGCCGCCGGCAGCGCGGTTTGAGTCACGAAGCCCTTGTGGGGAGATGGCTGGAAATTAATCCGCCTTTGTGGGGCCTAATCTCTGCGGGCTCAGCTCCCATCTGGGCCCCACCCCGAGCACAGGGAGCCCCGATCTGCTGGGCCCCGCTGTGCTCCCAGGGTGGAGGCAGGTGTGCAGGGGATGAGGCCCACAATGCAGCTCCTTGCAGATCCTGATCCCGACCGAACACGAATAAGAAGCAGTCCCGGTTCCCGGGGGTGAGCCCCAGGGAGCCGGGGCCCCGGCTGAAGCTCTGGACCATGCCAGCCTGCGTGGGCAGGTCTGACCTGAGAGCTGGCAAAGCTCTCACCCTTGGGGAGCCAGCCTGAGACAACAGTCATTCCAGCCTCCTGTTCCCCTGCATACTCAGCCATGTTCCCACAGTCTGAGGAGGCCCCAGGCAGA